>MDKH01124972.1:0-40033 GCA_005239495.1 Nicotiana undulata | reverse complement strand
CCTCGGGAACATAACACTACTTTCCAAGCCACATTTCTAGTTCTTTAAAACCTCAAAGTCTCATTTTTGATCCGAAACCACTCATTTCAAGTCCGTTTTACACCAAATTTCACAGATAAGCCACATAACATATAATAAACCTGTTCCGGGATTCAAAACCATAATACGGTCCCGGAAACACGGTTTTCACGTAATTATTCATTTTCAAAATCCTTTATTATTTTCAAAAAATAATTTTCTTTAAAAATTCATTTCTCGGGTTTGGGACCTCGGAATTCAATTCCGAGCATATGGCCGAGTCCCATATTTTCATACGGACCCTTCGGGACCGTCGAATCACGGGTCCGGGTCCGTTTACCAGAAATGTTGACCAAAGTCAACTATATTCATTCATTAATTATCAAAACTCATTTTCATCAACTTATCACATAATAGCTTCCCGGCTACACACCCGGGCTACGCACGCATAATGAGGTGAGACTAACGGAGGCTCTCGGAGCCTCAGAATACAGATACAACTTAAATTAAGTAAGATGACCTTTTGGGTCATCACAGGAGTTGACCTATTGGTAAATGACCTCAAATTACGGATTTTATGGCTCGGATAGCTTCGTTAGGTTATTTGGGGATTAGGAGTGTGTTCAGAATATTTTTGTGATGTCCGATGTAGAATTAGGCTTGAACTGGCGAAAGTTAGTTGTTGGCGATTTTTGGTCGGCAGTGGAAAATAGGCAATCGGGGTCGGAATAGAATTCTGAAAGTTGGAACAGGTTTGTAATAGAATTTTGGATATGTGTGCAAAATTTCAGGTCAATCGGATGTGTTTTGGTCGGTTTCGGCATCGTTGGTGGAATTTAGAAATTTCAAAGTTCACAGGCTTGAATTTGATGTGATTTTGGTGTTTTGATGTTATTTTTTTGTGTTACGAGGGCTCGAATAAGATTGAATGATGTTATGGGATATGTTGGTAGGTTTGGTGGAGGTCCCGAGGGCCTCTGGTGTGTTTCTGATGATCAAACGGACATTTTCGGGCCTTAGAGAATTGCTGGGTTTTCTGGTTTTTGTGCAGCAGGAAATCCTTCATTGCAAACACACGAGGAGAGTTGCGATCGCGTAGTTCAAATTGAGAGGGGCAGGATTTTACACACTTATGCGATCACATAGGTTGGGCAGCTTAAGCAGTGCGATCGCGTGGGAGTTCATGCGATCGCGTAGAGATAGAGAGGCGCGTGTGGGGGCTGGTTAGTTGTGCTACGCAGTCGCGTGGATAGGACCGCGATCGCGCGGTGTTATTCGCGATCGCATAAGGTTAAATAGTGAGGCTATGGAATATTTCTCCATGATCACGACTGGAAGTCCGCGATCGCGATTAAGGAATCATTAGGCAGTATATATTAAACCCATCCGCGACCCTTGCCCACCTTTCCACCATTTTTGAACGGGAATAGAGCTTTTTGAGGGTATTTGAAAAGGGAAACGTTTGTGCATCATTGAGGTAAGCTTTTTGGACTCATTAACTCGATATATGTGATTAAGGATCAAATTAACAGTGTTTAATTAAGGAAAATCAGTGGAAAAAAGGGAAACTAGGGCTTGAGTTTAAGATATCTTCTAGGGGTGATTTGAGGGGTCAATTGGACTCCGATTTTGACGTTCTTTATATGTACAGACTCGTGAGATTATGAGGATCGTTTTGGTATAAAGTTTGTTGAGTTCTGAGATGTGGTCCCAGGGGTCGAGTTTTTGCTAATTTCGAGTTTTGTGCATAAAGTTGATATTTTTCGATTGGGTTTCATTCCCCTAGAATTTTTGATGTGAAAAATCTGAACTTGATAGATTTGGAGCACTCGGAAGTTGATTTGAGGGGCAAGCGTGTTGCGGAGTAGCTTTTCGGGCTAGTTTGAGGTAAGTAATGTCTTTAAATCCTGTCGTGAGGGTATGAAACCCCCGAACTTTGCATCCTTTCACGGTTTTAGAGTAACACACACACTGGATGATGAGTGTGGGGCGTGCACGAATTGGAAATTGGAAATATGTTCCTTTTTTGGCAACTATTGAGTTGCGAAACCACTTTTAAAGCATATGTTTTATAGTATTATTATGTTTTGATATAGTTGGGTTGTAAGCCATGTTTGGGGCCTAGTGCCGATCTGTCTTAACCCCTTGGGGGATATTTTCCTGATATTCCTCACTTATTAAATTATGATTTTACACTCAGTCTTTCTTGATAAATTGTTTTGACACTCTGAGTTACTGATATTATTTCCTGAAATGAAATACTATTTTTGGTCGAGAACCCCGTTTGTTATGGCCCGAGTGACATGTTGAGAGTGTTTGACTGGGTGAGGCCGAGAGCCTATATTGTGAGGATATTTATGATATGAGAGAGGTCGAGTGCCTGAGAGATGATTTATGCCATGATTTGGCTTGTTTATAGCGCTTGGGCTGTAGGAGCCCCTCCGGAGTCTGTACACCCCCAGTGAGCGTAGGTACCTACTGAGTGCGAGTGACGAGTGCCTAGTGATTGGGAGGTATGAGTGACTGTGAGGTGCTGAGTGACTGTTACCGAGTGATGGTGAAGTGCTGAGTGACTGTTACTGTGTGATGGTGAGGTGCTGAGTGATTGATTTATGAGTGATGATTTGGCCCGATGGGCGGATTTATAAGGATATTTTGCTGAGTTTGATTATGATACATTTTATCTTTTATACTGATATCTTGGGAATTTTACTGAGAAATACTAGAAATTATACTTGTTCAAAGGATTCTTTTTACGGAAATTGGTTTTCAACTTATGTACTAAATGTATACTATATTAATAATCAATATGTATCTATTTGTGGATTGGTGTTCTGTGCTGTGTATTTCTTTTCTTCAAAATTGATTTATTTTCATTACTACTGAGTTGACGTACTTTTCATTAATCCCTGCACCTCTGCGTGCAGATCCATGTACTAGTTCTGAGCAGTAATTATCAGAGTTCCTTCATCGTCAGCTTACGGGATTTCGAGGTAGCTGTCCAGCGTCTGCAGCTTCTGTATTTACCTTCTTCATATAGTATTTAACATTTTGTCCTGAGATGTTGTTTTTATGACATTAGCATTGTTAGTTATTCTTATATGCTCGTGATCAGTTTACTCCAATTCTGGGGCATAGTTTAGACCGTTAGATTATATTATGGTTGTCAGGACTTAGAAGATTTATGCTTGTTATTATTGATATTTGAGATATTTTATTAAAAGAATGTGTATTTATGTGATAGTGGCTAGCCTAGTACCACAATAGGTGCCATCACGACCAGTTAGGATTTGTGGTCGTGACAAGTTGGTATCAGAGCACTAAGTTACATAGGACTCAACGGTCATGAGAAGATTTAGTAGAGTCTTGCGGATCAGTACGGAGACGTCTGTACTTATCTTCGAGAGGCTACAGAACTCTTAGGAAAAATCTTATTTCTTGAATTCTGTCGTGCCATTCTATTGATTCTGGAAATCTAAACTTCTATTGTTCATTCTCTCATATATGGTGAGGACACGCGCTACGGATCAGGGTGACCAGACACCAACTGGACCCACGAGGGGTCTAGTCCATGGTAGAGGTAGGGGACCAGCCCGTGTAGTAGCCGGGACAGTACCAGAGGATCCCCCTACTATTGAGGATCAGGTTCCTTCCGCGGGTGCTCCAGCGGGACAAGCTCAGGCACCGGCAGTGCCCATTGTCATTCCGGGTCTTAAGGAGACCCTGGCTCAGATCTTGACAGTATGTACTAGTTTGACTCAGGCGGTTGCTATGTCTACTACTGCCGCCACATCTCAGGAGGGGGGAGGCACTCAGACTCCAAATGCCCGAACACCTGAGCAGGTTGTACAGGGCCTTCAGACATCGGGGGCAGTCCCAACCCAGCCGGTTTCTCTAGTTCAGGACTCTGTGGTCCTAGCTATGCCCGAGGATGAGCAGCGCAGGCTGGAGAGGTTCAGTAGACTTCAGCCTCCGACTTTCAGCAGCACATAGGGAGAGGATGCCCAGTGTTTTCTGGATAAATGTTAGAGGATACTCCGTATTGCTGGGATTTTGGAGACCAATGGGTCTCATTTGCTACATTTCAGTTTGCTGGTGCTGCCTTCACTTGGTGGGAGGCATTTGAGAGGCGTAGGCAGTTGGTTCAGCACCCCTCATATGGAAGCAGTTCTCCATGATCTTTCTGGAGAAGTATGTTCCTCAGTACCACAAAGAGGAGCAACGCAGGCAGTTTGAGCAGCTGCACCAGAGAGAGCTGTCAGTTACACAGTACGAGATCAGGTTTTCGGAGTTGGCTCAGCATGATTCTGAGTTAGTCCCTACTGATAGGGAAAGGATTAGGAGGTTTGTAGATGGCCTCACTTACTTGCTTCACATTTTGAAGACGAGAGAGAGAGTGTCTGGAGCTACATTCGAGCAGGTTGTTGACATTGCTCGGGATATTGAGTCGGTTCGTAGGCAGGAACGAGAGGAGAGGGAGGCCAATAGGCCTTGGGGATCAGGTAGCTTCAGTGGTTCCCCTTCTAGAGGAAAATTTCAGCACAGTAGAGGTCATCCATGTAGACCTCTTCAGCCAGTTCGCCCAGCTTATAGTGACGCATCTTGGGGGCAAGATCCCCGCGGTTCTCATCCGGGACGTTCATCCTTTAGTGCCCTTACAGCTCTGAGCTCCTCTAGAGCATCATCATTCCAAGGTACTTCTATGCATGGTTCATGCGGTAGCTATCCTGGTAGCAGGGGTTCCCTTCAGTCCCCATCTCCAGCTCCAGGTAGTTGTTTTGAGTGTGGAGAGTTTGGACATATGTGGAGGCAGTGTCCTCGTCGTCCTGGTAGTTCATCTTAGCAGAGGAGTCAGCCCTCAACTTCAGCCCCAATCACTTCACCACCCACCCAGGCAGCTAGGGGTGAAGTTCAGGCAGCCAGAGGCCGCCCTAGAAGGGAAGGTCGAATAGGTGGAGTTCAGCAACGTATCTATGCACTCCCATCTAGGCTTGATGCTATGGCTTCAGATGCAGTGATTACATGTACTATCTCAGTCTGTCACAGTGATGCTTTGGCTTTATTTGACCCTAGTTCCACATACTCTTATGTTTCGTCATATTTTGCTCACTTTCTGAGTATGCCCCGTGAGTCTTTAGTTACGTCTATTCATGTGTCGACTCCGGTGGGAGATACTATTGTTGTGGACCATGTGTTTTGGTCGTGTGTGATATCTATTGAGGGTATGGAGATCCGAGTGGACTTGTTGTTACTCAGCATGGTTGATTTTGATGTGATACTGGGCATGGATTGGTTATCCCCATGTCATGCTATTCTTGATTTTCACGCTAAAACCGTGACCCTGACTATGCTCGAAATTCCGACAGTTGAGTGGAGAGGTTCTGTTGAGTATGTGCCTAGAAAAGTGATTTCTTACTTGAAGGCTCAACGTATAGTTGAGAAGGAATGTGAATCTTATCTTGCTTTTGTGAGGGATGTTAGTAGTGAGACTTCTTCTGTTGATTCTGTTCCTGTGGTCCGTGACTTTCCGGACGTATTCCCTGCAGACCTGCCAGGCATGCCACCTGACAGGGACATTAATTTTGGTATTGACCTGGTGCCAAACACCCAGCCTATATCTATTCCACCTTACCGTATGGCACCAGCAGAGTTAAAAGAATTGAAAGAGCAGCTTCAGAAACTCCTAAATAAGGGGTTCATTCGGCCTAATGTGTCACCTTGGGGTGCACCGGTGTTGTTTGTGAAGAAAAAGGATGGTTCGATGCGCATGTGTATTGATTATCGGCAGCTGAACAAGGTCTAAAGAACCGATATCCTTTTCCTCGTATTGATGACTTGTTTGACCAGCTTCAGGGAGCTAGAGTGTTCTTCAAGATTGACTTGAGGTCCGGCTATCATCAGTTGAAGATTCGGGATTCTGATATCCCGAAGACTGCTTTCAGGACCAGATATGATCATTATGAGTTTCTGGTTATGTCATTTGGGCTGACAAATGCCCCAGCCGTGTTCATGCATTTGATGAACAACGTGCTTAAGCCTTACCTTGATTCTTTCGTCATTGTGTTCATTGATGACATCCTGGTTTATTCTCGTAGCTAGGAGGAGCATGCTCAACATTTGAGGGTTGTGTTGCAGAGGTTGAGGGAGAAGAAACTTTATGCAAAGTTCTCCAAGTGTGAGTTTTGGCTTGGTTCAGTAGCTTTCTTGGGGCACGTGGTGTCTAGTGAGGGTATTCAGGTTGATCTGAAGAAGTTTGAGGCAGTACAGAGTTGGCCCAGGCCGTCCTCAGCTACGGATATTAGGAGTTTCCTTGGTTTGGCAGGATATTACCGTCGCTTTGTAGAGGGGTTCTCTTCTATTGCTTCACTTTTGATCAGATTGAGCCAGAAGGGTGCTCCATTCAGATGGTCCGATGAGTGTGAGGAGAGCTTTCAAAAGCTCAAGTCAGCATTCACCACAGCTCCGGTATTGGTTTTGCCAACTGGTTCAGGTTCTTATACAATCTACCGTGATGCTTCCAGAGTTGGCTTGGGAGTGGTATTGATGAACGGTAGGGTGATTGCCTACGCGTCTAGACAGTTGAAGGTGCACGAGAAGAATTATCCAGTGCACGATCTTGAGTTAGCTGCCATTGTTCATGCCTTGAAGATTTGGCGTCATTATTTGTATGGAGTGCAGTGTGATATTTTCACCGATCATCGTAGTCTGCAGTATCTGCTGAAGTAGAAGGACTTGAATTTACGTCAGAGGAGATGGTTGGAGCTTCTCAAGGATTATGACCTCACTATTTTATACTATTCGGGGAAGGCCAATGTAGTGGCCGATGCCCTGAGTCACAGAGTAGAGGTTTAGGGAGTCTATCCTACCTTCCAGCAACAGAGCGACCTTTAACACTTGAGGTTCAGGCTTTAACGAGTCAGTTGGTGAGCTTGGATTTGTCAGAGCCTCTGCGGGTATTAGCTAGTATTACTTCCAGGTCCTCCCTGTATGATTATATTAGAGCACGCTAGTATGATGATCGACACTTGTTAGTTCTTCAGGACAGGGTCCGTCGAGACGATTCGAGGGATGTGACTATTGGTGATGACGGGGTTATGAGGATGCATGGCCATATTTGCGTGCCCAATGTGGATGGGCTTCGAGAGTTGATATTAGCATAGGCCCATAGCTCACGGTATTCCATCCATCCGGGTGCCACGAAGATGTACTAGGATCTGAGACAGCAGTATTGGTGGAGGCGGATGAAGAGATATTGTCGAGTATGTAGCATAGTGTCTCAACTGCCAGCAGGTAAAGTATGAGCACCACAGGTGGATTACTTCAGAGGTTAGATATTCCGGAGTGGAAGTGGGAGCAGATCACCATGGACTTTGTAGTTGGGATCCCACGGACTTCTAGGGGATTTGATGCTATTTGGGTCATTGTGGATCGACTGACCAAGTCCGCGCACTTCATTCCTATTCGTACGAGCAGTTAGCTGAGATCTACATCTGGGAGATTATCCGATTGCATGGGGTTCCAGTTTCTATCATTTCTGACAGAGGTACTTAGTTCACATCTCAGTTTTGGAGGGTCGTGCAGAAAGGTTTAGGTACTCAGGTAGAGTTGAGCACAACATTTCATCCTCAGACTGATGGGCAGTCGGAGCAGACTATTCAGATTTTAGAGGATATGTTGCGTGCCTGTGTGATTGATTTTGGGGGTTCATGGGACCAATTTCTTCCACTAGCGGATTTTGCATATAACAATAGCTACCAATCCATTATTCAGATGGCCCCGTACGCGGCTTTATATGGTAGGAGGTGTAGATCTCCTGTTGGTTGGTTTGAGCCAAGTGAGGCTAGGCTATTGGCAACAAATTTGGTTCAGGATGCGTTGGAGAAGGTGAAGTTGATTCAGGAGCTACTTCGCACGGCGCAGTCTAGGCAAAATAGTTATGCGGATTGGAAGGTACGGAATGTGTCTTTTATGGAGGGAGATAAAGTACTGCTGAAGGTGTCACCCATGAAGGGTGTTATGAGGTTTGGGAAGAGGGGAAAGCTGAGTCCTCGGTTTATTGGTCCATTTGAGGTGCTTCAGAAGATTGGAGAGGTAGCTTATAGACTTTCCTTGTCACCCAGCTTATCGAGTGTTCATCCGGTATTCCATGTGTCTATGCTCCGGAAGTATATTGGTGACCCATCTCATGTTTTAGACTTCAACACAGTTCAACTCGAGGGTGATATGTCATATGGGGTACAACCGGTGACTATATTGGATCGTCAGGTCAGAAAGTTGAGGTCTAAGGATATAGCTTCAGTAAAGGTACAGTGGAGAGGTCAGCCAGTAGAGGAGGGTACTTGCGCAGGAGATGCAAAGCAAATATCCTTACTTGTTTGAGACTCCAGGTATATTTCTAGACCCGTTCAAGGACGAACATTTGTTTAAGAGGGGGAGAATTTAACGACCCGGCCGGTCGTTACGTAGAACATGCATTATTATTACTGTTTTGCCTTATCATAGGTTGGTTATAATTTTATGATGTGTTAGATTCGGTTGGCTCGGGTTCAGAATAGTTGTAGTGAGAATTGAGACACTTAGTCTCTAAAAGTAGTTTTATAGTTGGAAAAGTCAACTGGGAGTTGACTTATTGATAAAAAACCTCGGATTGCGGATTTTATGGCTGGATAGCTTCATTATGTGCTTTGGGACTTAGGAGTGTGTTAGGAATATTTTTGTGATGTCCGGTGTAGAATTAGTCTTGAATTGGCGAAAGTTAGTTTTTGGCGATTTCTAGTCGACAGTGTAAAATAGGCTATCGGGGTCGGAATGGAATTCCGAAAGTTGGAATAGGTTCGTAATAGCATTTTGGTTATGTGTGCAAAATTTCAGGTCAATCGGATGTGTTTTGGTCGGTTTCGACATCGTTGGTGGAATTTAGAAATTTCAAAGTTCATAGGCTTGAATTTAATGTGATTTTGGTGTTTTGATGTTATTTTTGGTGTTTCGAGGGCTCAACTAATTTTGAATTATGTTATGGGATATGTTGGTAGGTTTTGTGGAGATCCCGAGGGCCACGGGTGTGTTTCGGATGATCAAATGGACATTTTCGGGCCTTAGAGAATTGATGGTTTTTCTGGTTTTTGTGCAGCAGGAAATCCTTCACTGCGATTGCGTGAGGAGAATCGTGATCGCGTAGTTTAAATTGATAAGGGAAGGATTTTACTCTCTACGATCGCAGAGGTTGGGCACCTTAAGCAGTGCGATCGCGTGGGAGTTTATGCGACCGCGTAGAGATAAAGAGGCGCGTGTGGGGGCTGGTCAGTTGTGCTACGCGGTCACGTGGATAGGACCGCGATCGCGTTGGTTTGAGGCATAATGAATTGCGATCGCGTGGTATTATTCGTGCTCGCATAAGGTTAAATAGTGAGGCGATGGAACTGTTGCGATTAAGGAATCACTAGGCAGTATATATTAAACCCACCCGCGACCCTTGCCCACTTTTCCACCATATTTGAACGGGAATAGAGCTTTTTGAAGAGGGAAACGTTTGTGAATCATTGAGGTAAGCTTTTCGGACTCATTAACTCGATTATATGTGATTAAGGATCAAATTAACAATGTTTAATTAAGGAAAATCAGTGGAAAAAAGGGAAACTAGGACTTGAGTTTAAGAGACCTTCTAGGGGTGATTTGAGGGGTCAATTGGACTCCGATTTCGACGTTCTTTATATGTATAGACTCGTGCGATAATGAGGATCGTTTTGGTAGAACGTTTGTCGAGTTCCGAGATGTGGACCCAGGGGTCGGGTTTTGTGCATAAAGTTGATATTTTTCGATTGGGTTTCATTCCCCTAGCATATTTTGATGTGAAAAATCGGAACTTGATAGATTTGGAGCACTCGAAAGTTGATTCGAGGGGAAAGCGAGTTGCGGAGTAGCTTTTCGGGCTAGTTTGAGGTAAGTAATATATTTAAATCCTATCTTGAGGGTATGAAACCCCGGATTTTGCATCCTTTCACAGTTTTGGAGTGACGCACACACTGGATGACGAGTGTGAGGCGTGCACGAATTGGAAATTGGAAATATGTTCCTTTTTAGGCAATTATTGAGTTGCGAAACCGCTTTTAAAGCATATGTTTTATAGTATTATTATGTTTTGATATAGTTGGGCTGTAAGCCATGTTTGGGGCCTAGTGCCGATCTGTCTTAACCCCTTGGGGGCTATTTTACTGATATTCCTCACTTATTATATTATGATTTTACACTCAGTCTTTCTTGATAAATTATTTTGACACTCTGAGTTACTGATATTATTTCCTGAAATGAAATACTATTTTTGACCGAGAACCTCATTTGTTATGGCCCGAGTGGCATGTTGAGAGTGTCTGACTGGATGATGCCAAGAGCCTAAATTGTGAGTATATTTATGATATGAGAGAGGCCGAGTTCCTGAGAGATGATTTATGCCATGATTTGGCTTGTTTATAGCGCTTGGGCTTTAGGAGCCCTTTCGGAGTCTATACATCCCCAGTGAGCGCAGGTACATTCTGAGTGCCAGTGCCGAGTGACGAGTTATTGGGAGGCATGAGTGACTGTTACCGAGTGATGGTGAGGTGCTGAGTGACTGTTACTGAGTGATGGTGAGGTGCTGAGTGATTTCTTTATGAGTGATGATTTGGCCCGAGGGGCGGATTTATAATGATATTTTGCTGAGTTTGATTATGATACATTTCATTTTTTATACTGATATCTTGGGAATTTTACTGAGAAATACTAGAAATTATACTTGTTCAAAGGATTCTGTTTACGGAAATTGGTTTTCAACTTATGTACTAAATGTATACTGTATTAATACTCAGTATGTATCTATTTGTGGATTGGTGTTCTGTGCTGTGTATTTCTTATCTTCAAAATTGATTTATTTTCATTACTACTGAGTTGGCGTACTCATCTTTACTCCCTGCACCTCTGTGTGCAGATCCAGGTACTGGTTCTGAGCAGTAGTCATCAGAGTTCGTTCATCGTCAGCTTACGAGATTTCGAGGTAGCTGTCCAGCGTCCGCATCTTCTCCATTTCCCTTCTTCATATAGTATTTAGCATTTTGTCCTGAGATGTTGTTTTTATGACATTAGCATTGTTTGTTATTCTTAGATGCTCGTGATCAGTTGACTCCAGTTCTGGGTCATAATTTAGACCGTTAGATTATATTATGGTTGTTAGGACTTAGAAGATTTATGCTTGTTATTATTGATATTTGAGATATTTTATTAAAAGAATGTGTAATTATGTGATAGTGGCTAGCCTAGTACCACTATAGGCGCCATCACGACCAGTTTGAATTTGGGGTCGTGA
Organism: Nicotiana undulata; assembly: GCA_005239495.1. Classification (NCBI taxonomy): domain Eukaryota; kingdom Viridiplantae; phylum Streptophyta; class Magnoliopsida; order Solanales; family Solanaceae; genus Nicotiana; species Nicotiana undulata. The sequence goes on along the minus strand of MDKH01124972.1, from coordinate 28,680 downwards.
CAACAACCCACTACAAACAACCCACCCCACCTATTCTTTAATTCAGACCGTTGATCTCTCAAGATGAATGGTCCACAATGACCCTACCCCTTTTTATTATATCCGCCCCAACCCTAGCCCCATTCTTCAGAGATAGCCGCCTCCTAAAACCTCAACACTCTCTTCTTCTCTAAGGAAACCCTAGCCGCCATATCCCAATTTCTCTCTGATTCTGACCTTAATATGGAAATCCTCCATGATTTCCTTTCCATATATGATCTTTCACATTGTTACTTATACGATTTTGGTATCACCTAGTACTTGCCCATTTTTGTAAAGTACCAGGCTATGAGTTATCGTCTTCAATCTTCAAGTTTTATACGATATTCTGTCTATATACGTTCATGACAAGGTGATATGAGGCCGATTTGCCAAGATCTTTGGTCAATTCTTTGATTTTCATCCAACTACGGTTTGAGATTTTCCCTTTTTCTTTACTGATTCTCAATTGATATTCTTCTCTTTCTTGTGATTGACTGATATTTTTCTTATTTTTGTTTAACCCACTGTATTTCCTTATTTTTTATTTTTTAGTTTCCCTAAGACTGACTCTAATTGATTTTCGTATGCTATATTTTCCTTATTCTCTGTTCAACCTACTGTATTCCCTTATTTTAAGTGTTATTTGATTCTCGCATGCTATATTCCTTATTCTCTGTTTAATTTAATGTATTTCCTTAATCTATGTATTATTTGCCCTAAAATTAATTCTAGTTGATTCTTGCATATTTTCCTTATTTCGTGTTTGATTTACCGTGTTTACCTATTTTTATGTGTGAAATATGCTACTATATGAACCCCTCCCCTAAAACACCTTTAACAAACTTTGAATATCCTAATCCCTGCTATTGTTTTCACTACTCCTCTTTCTCACTCACTCACTCACTGTTACACTCGAACACTCTCTAAAATTATTAAACAACCTCCTCCGGCGTAAGCATTGCTCGAAGCCCATTCTCCTGGCTCTTGTGAACTCTGAAGCATCAGGGATATGGGGTTTTTGATATTATACTCCACTCTTTTGATTTTGCTACTGGTTAGTGTTTTAAACTTTTGCAACGTTTAATTTCTTTCTTTCTTTTTGCATATGTATTTGAATTTCATGAGTATGATTTAACCATGATAATGTTCAACACTTTGATGTCACTCTGTAATTTATTGTTTGTGTTATGCTAATACGCACTTTTCTCTATGATTTGCACTCTGTGATCTCTTATCTTCTAAAATGGATTATGTACCATGTATCATCTTAGCATGTTTAGTTTTGAACTTCAATAGAAGTCCACTTTAACATGAACCTGACTACTGCGATTGCATGCTGTTAGTTGCAGAATTTCTTCATACTCTTGTTTTGGATACTACTCCAACTCTATGGAAACCCCTACTTGAATGAATCTTTTAGTACTAAGTCATATGAATACTTGCTTTCCCTTTGTGTATTAGCATTAACTCTATGACATGCTGCCTTAAAGTCTGCTCTAAACTTGTTTCATGCTGTCCTGATATTTAAAAGATAAAAACTATGTTTTTCTATTAATTCTGAATTTGTTCCTATGTTAATATGTTTTCCAGTATGCCTTAGTTCATTTTCTACTCTATCCTTTATGTGATTATCACAATATGTGTCCCTCCATCATGTCTAAGTAATGATTAATGTGGCATTAGGATAGACTTAACTTAATTTGGATCTTTAGGTTTCAATTAGTTCAACTTCATTCATCTATGCATGATAACCTATGTAAGCCTGCAAACCTGTTTTCTTATCCTAAGTCCTATGAGGTTGTATATGTGGTACTTTTCCATATAAACCTTGTTGAACCTACTATCCTGCTTGACCAGTTGTGCTATATGCTCAATTTGGTGATTTCTGTCCACTCTCCTTAATGGCTACTCTGATATTCTAAATTCCTATTCTTGGCTGGCTGAAAGCCAAAGATATCTAGGTTCAACTGTTGGCCTCCCTAGTGTGAGCACTGCTCGGGGTCCAACTGAGGCCCTTGTGAACTTTGAAACACTAGGGCTTGGTCCTAGTCATTCCTTTAATCTCTAAAATTTACCCCAATACTCTACTTCCCTATCATGTACTGCGTACTTATATTGGCTGTTCCAAGTGGTGCAACAATTGGTGCTGTGGCTCATTGAGTTGGTATGGACTCTTCTCTGGACATGTGGCCGTGTGGTTCTTTGTTGAAGGCTTAAGTATGCTATGCAAGAGATATTGAAGGCCCAGTAAGGTTGGGTATTTAGTTATTTTATTTGGGCCTGCTATAGGCATGTCCACTGTTATGTAATATTGTTACTTTACTTATCAATTCCTGTAACAATCTTTGTATAAATGATTGAGGCTGTTAGTAAAAGGGGATGGGGTGGATTTTAATATCAATATGTGATGGGTAGATAACATGCCTATAGGATTGAATGTTGTGCTTGCTTTAAATCGTTCATTCTCTATGCACACTGTAGAAATTATGCCATTAGGAAAAGCACACACTTGCACTACCTGTCTGTTAGAAAAGCATAAGCTCAAATGCTTCAATATCTTTGTTGCTACGTGTTGTTAGAAAACCTGCCCATCGGAAATAAACATCATTGAACTTTCCTTTAATTTGCATTGCTGCAGCATATCCACTAGAGATCATGCCTATAGGACTCTGATCACGTCAATTGTTAATGCATCACGCTATTCACTTAGAAAACATGCCTATTAGATTAAGGTATAATAATAAAATCAGGCTCCCAAGTGCTAATTGTTAGAAATCCTGTCTATAGGACACCACTGTTCGCCTTAATAACTGTTAACGACGCCCCTTTTAATAATGATCATTGCTCACTTAGGTCATTATCAAAAGCATGAGTAATTCTGGTTTTCTCTCGATAGATTTCACTCTCTTTATTACAAATCACCTAGGCACAAAATCTACATGACTAATAAATGGGAATCTGCCATCTCAATAATCAGTGTGCAACAACCTATGCAATCCTGTCTATGAATAACACTGGTTTCTAAAACTGCTTGCATGCCTTGATGCCTATCACATAGAAATCATGTCTATAGGGATTCAAGTTCCTTAATCTTGAACTGCCTAACATGAAAACCTGTTCCACGTGCATTTACTGTTTAAGTATGGAGGCTAATTTGAGCCTTTAATTGCCTATATGTGAAGTCCAATGTGTTTTTGTATGTCGCTTAGTTTTAACATTTTCTGAGCAACCTAAGTGAGGTCTAGAACCACCCAAAATAGAGGTAAAATGCCTCATGGACCATAGGTATGGGACGGGTAGTGCACTCATAAGGTACAATTTATAATTTCACTAGTGCGCTTTTGTCACGACCCGAACTACCTTCCGAACGGTCTCGTGACGACACCTAGTCTCTATGACTAGGTAAGCCTAAAACCTGCGAAGAAATAAAAATAATATAACAATTGAAATAGAAAAGAAGCAGAAGGCATATAACACAGTCGCTCGGCAGGTACAATTTCACTTCCCAAAACCCGGAGTGTCACAACAGTCACAAGCTCTATACTAAATGTAGCTCTATACAATGAATAGTAGAAAATACATAAGTCCTCTATGCCTATACTAGAGTAGAAGGGGACTCGTGGGATGCTGCGGACGCCGCAGAATTACCTCGCGGTCTCCTGGCGGCTACTAGAACGACTCCTAGCCACGATACTGGGTACTGGTACCTAGATCTGCACATGGAAAACATGCACATGAAAGGGCATGAGCACTCCACAATTGGTACCTAGTAAGTTCCAAGCCTAACCCCAGTCAAGTAGTGACGAGGTCAAGTTAATGCTCTATTGGATGTTTATAGCAAAAACAGTTTAAAATTGAGCAGAGAGACATAGTAAGCTAAGGCAAGACAGTAGAAACAATGAACTAAAAGAAAATATCAATAGGGAGCCCTCGGCTCATCACAACGTATCTCAAAGTAATAAATATGCCATGCAGTACAGGGGGAAAGCTCTCGGAATCTCGTCCGTAGTCCTAATTTAAATATGCAATGCAGTACAGGGGGAAAGCTCTCGGAATATCATCCGTAGTCCCAATTTAAATATACAATGCATTACAGGGGGAAAGCTCCCGGAATCTCGTCCGTAGTCCCAATTTAATTATGCAATGCAAATGAATACCGGATACAATTTATTGTAACAGTTCAGGAAAATCACAGGCAAGAATACCGATAAAACTACCTAAGCATGGTGCAATTAGTAAACGATAGGGGAAACTCAAATAGACAAGTAGACATGCTCCTTCCTAAGCTAAACTACACAGTTAGTACATGAAATAATGAAATAGGGATAAAAGGATTTAAGTCATGAAAGGAAAATAGAGTTTTAGCAACAATGGCCCGTGTACGCACTCGTCACCTCACGTACACGACACCCATATAAAAAAACACTATCAAAACAACCTAAGGGGAAGTCCCCAACATAATGTTAGGCAAGCCACTTACCTCGATTGCGCTAATCAACTCAATACCACGCTCTTGTCACGAGTATCCGACTCTGAATGGCCCAAATCTATTCAATTCGATTTCATAATGTAAATATCACTTCAAGGAATCAAAATAGCTACTAAGTACGAAGCTAATATGCGAAATTAGAAAATTTTGCCCAAAAATTCCCCTGGGTCCATGTCTCGTATACATATAAAAAGTACAAATTCTGAACACCCATTCACTCACGAACTCATTCGAACAAGAATCATCAAAATCCGACGTCAAAATCTCCCTAAATCCTCAGATTTCTACTTGGGGAAGTTTCATCCCATTTTCATGATTTTTCATCCAAATTCATTGACTATATTGAGAAAATTGCTAGAGATTAATGATATACAAGTGAATAAAGGTTAGAAATCGCTACCTATGAAGCTTCCCTTCAAAAACCATTGAAAATCGTCAAAACCTGAGCTCTAAATCGTTTTAGGAAATATGAATTTCAAACCGTCGGATTTTTGTATAAACAATCCAGGGATTCCGTACCTGTGACTCTTGGACCGCACCTGCAGGAAATCCAGCGTAGGTGCAAAAACTCACTTAACAAGTCTGGGGCCGCACCTGCAGTCAATTGGCCGCATCTGCGATCCTGCACCTGCGGAACCTAGACCGCACCTGCGACCACTGGCAACCCCTGAACAAATTCTGCATCTGCGAACCCAACCTTCGCACCTGCGTGTCCGCCCATGCGGTTCCCCGTCCGCAGGTGCGAAACACTAGAACCAGCAATGGTTCAACTGTGTTCCAAGTTTCAAAATCACCCGTTGAGTATCCGAAACATCCCCGAGGCCCCCGGGCCCCCAACCAAACTTACCAACCAATCCTAATACTTCATTCAAACTTATTTGAGCCTTCAAAACACATTCCATAACATCAAAATCACCAATTATTCATGAATTCAAGCCTAATAACTTATGAAATTTCAAAATTCCACAACCGATGCCGAAACACAACAAAACTAGTCCGAATGACCTCAACTTTTACGCAGAGATCAAAAATGACACTACGAACTTACATCCACTCTCAGAATTCCATTCCGAGCCCGATATCAAAATTTCACATATCGGCCAAAATCGCCGAATTTCCAACTTTCGCCAATTCAAACCTAAATCTACTACAGAACTCAAAAACACATTCCGAACACGCTCCTAACCCCGAAATCACCCAACGGAGCTAACGAAGTTGAAGAAATTGCATTCCGGATCTGTCTTCACATAGTTCCAACTACGGTCCGATTTCTAAAGCTTAAACTCACATATAAGGACTATGTGTCCAAAAACTCTTCGATATTCACCACTCAACATTCCGACAAGTCCCAAAAGAAGAAATAGGCATGGGAGAAACAGTTATTAGGAGGTCGGGGCGCTAACTCTCAAAATGACCGACCGGGTCGTTACATTCTCCCCCTCTTAAGAAAATCGTTCGTCCTCGAACGAGTTTAGAGACATACCTGAAGCTGTGAAAAGATGAGGGTACTGACTGCGCATATCCTGCTCGGTCTCCCAAGTCGCTTCCTCGATCGGATAACCCCTCCACTGAACCTTCACCGATGCAATATTCTTTTATCTGAGCGTTCTGACCTGCCTATCCAATATAGCTACATGCTCCTCAACATATGATAGGTCCTTGTCCAACTGGACTGAACTGAACTCCAAAACATGGGTGGGGTCACCGTGATACTTCCAGAGCATAGAGACGTGGAATACCGGATGAACTCCTGCTAGGCTGGGAGGCAAGGCCAACTCATAAGCAACCTCCCCAACCCGCTGCAATACCTCAAAATGGCCAATAAATCTCGAACTCAGCTTACCCTTCTTCCCGAACCTCATGACGCCCTTCATAGGCGATAACCGAAGCAATACCTAATCACCAGCCATAAATGCCAAGTCACGAACCTTTGGGTCCACATAACTCTTCTGTCTGGACTGAGCTGTGCGAAGCCTCTCCTGAATCACCTTCACCTTGTCCAGGGCATCTTGAACCAAATCTGTACCCAACAATCGGGCCTCGCCCAGCTCAAACCATTCCACTGGAGACCTGCATCGCCTACCATACAAGGCCTCATACGGCGCCATCTGAATGCTGGACTGGTAGCTGTTATTGTAAGAAAACTCTGCAAGTGGCAAGTATCGGTCCCATGACCCTCAAAAATCCATCATACAAGCACAGAGCACATCCTCAAGAATTTGAATCGTGTGATCGGATTGCCCGTCCGTCTGAGGGTCAAAGGCTGTACTTAACTCCACCCTGGTTCCTAACACATGCTGAACGTCTCTCCAGAACCGTGAAGTGAACTGCATACCTCTGTCTGAAATGATAGATACTGGAATACCGTGGAGTCGGACAATCTCCCTGATATAATCTCAACCAATATATCTGAGGAATATGTGGTCAACACTGTAAAGAAATGGACTGATTTGGTCAGCCGATCCACAATCAGCCAAATAGCATCAAAATTTCTCAAAGTCCGAGGAAGTCTAACCACAAAGTCCATGGTGATCCGCTCCCACTTCCACTCTGGAAGCTTAATCTGCTGAAGTAACCCTCCCGGTCTTTGATGCTCACATTTGACTTGCTGACAGTTGAGACACTTGGCTACAAACTGCACTATATCCTTTTTCATCCTTCGCCACCAATAGTGCTGCCTCAGATCTTGGTACATCTTCGCGGTACCCGGGTGGATGGAATACCGCAAGCAATGGGCCTCCTCAAGAATCAACTCCCAAATCCCATCTACATTGGGCACACACATACTGCCCTGCATCCACATCACACTGTCATCACCAATAGTCACATCCCTAGCATCACCCCGCCGAACTCTATCCTGAAGAGCCAGAAGATTGGGATCATCAAAGTGGCGCTCTTTGATACGGCCATAAAGAGAAGATCGAGCAACCGCCGACAAGTCTCAGAAAGATTCAATCTCACAAGGTGACTGGCTAAGGACTAAACATCCAAGGCTAAGGGTCTCTCAGCTTCCTAAAGATATGCCAAACTCCTCAAACTCTCCGCTCGACGACTCAAGGCGTCGACCACCACATTGGCCTTCCCCGGGTGGTATAATATAGTGATGTCATAATCCTTGAGTAACTACAACCACCTATGTTGGCGCAAATTGAGGTCCTTCTTCTTGAATATGTGTTGCAAACTCCGGTGATCAGTGACAATCACAAAGGGAACACCGTATAAATAATGACGCCATATCTTTAGGGCATGCACAATCGCCGCCAACTCGAGATCATGAACTGGATAGTTTTTCTCATGCACCTTCAACTGTCTGGACGTATAGGCAATCACCCTACCAACCTGCATCAATACCGCCCCAAGTCCAATCCTCGAAGCATCACAATAGACTGTATAGGACCCTGAACCCGTAGGCAATACCAATATTAGAGCTGTAGTCAGAGCTGTCTTGAGCTTCTGAAAGCTCTCCTCGCACTCCTCTGACCACCGGAATGGAGCAACCTTTTGGTTCAACCTGGTCATATGTGCTGCAATGGATGAAAATCCCTCCACAAAATGGTGATAGTACCCAGCCAAACCAAGGAAACTGCGGATCTCGGTAGCTGAAGACGGTCTAGGACAATTATGCACTGCCTCCACCTTCTTTGGATCTACCTTGATCCCATCACTAGATACCACATGGCCTAAGAATTCCACAAAATCAAGCCAAAATTCACACTTAGAAAATTTGGCATTGTTTCGCCGCCTTTTTTCCCAAACTCCTTTCGGGGCCGGTCAAGGGTTTTTGACATTGGTTGAGACAACTCATTCCTTTTGGGAAAGGGGTTTGCATATTTTGAAGAGTTGCCACCTAACGGTTTTAAGGTGCGTTAGGGCACCCATTGTGGTTCATTTACAACTATGTTTGATAACCAGAGACAGGGTCAGGGCTTTAAGTTAATCTAAGGGGAAGGTGTTAGGCACCCCTCAGGATCCACAAGTGTGGTTCCCAGCCAAATAGCATTTGTGAATTTGTACAACTAGCAGGTAAACAAATATTGCCCAAATAGTAGGGGATTTTAGTCTAAGTGCACATATGTTTGAAAACGGTTAATAGAGAGATAGATCTTGAAAAGGATTATAGTCTAAGCATGTATATAGAGTAATAGTATCCTAGGTTTTTTTGTAATATGGATCACATCAATGCAATACCCGTTATCACACTCCTCGAAGAGGGGCTACACGTGGTATTAGCGCACCGGTCATCATATCCATATCTACCCCTTCCCACCCTGTGAAGGTAATTAGAGAAAGTGTTGGTAATGACCTCTATTGCATGCTGTTACTCGTCCCTTCCTATTAGTCCAAGAGGAATTATGACTTCTATCCTATGAGGGAGGTTCTAGGCAGACCCTCAGGCTTAAAGGTAAAATACTAAGGCAACACATAAGAAAAAACAGATAGGACTGCAAATAGGGGGATAACATATAAACAGGAAAGGGCTCAAATACCTCCACAAATAATACAAGGAATCAGCATGACTCAAACACAATTAAGGTCTGGGTTTAAATTCAGATCCTAAAGCATGGTATCTAAGTGATAACAACAGAGAGATAGATTTATTGCGTAACTCAAAGAGGAAGTCCTAATCAGCTTTGCCTACTAATTTTAAGCATGCTGATAGTTAGACAGTAATCACAAGAGGACAGTTCTAGTTTTTAAGGTTGATTACCTAAGGTTTGCCTAGGCGTAAGATCATATGTAATAGTTATCAGGAGTGTTAACAGTTTTAGGTTGTTACACCTAAGAGCATGCAATTCTAAGTGTTGCAGAATATACAGGAGTTATTACTAGTTATTAGAGTGGGATGGACTATTTCATATTCTTTTATGAATCAGTAATTAGACTAAGTGTAATTAGGCGAGTGTGATCCTAGAACATGATATCTAATGCAAAGTGATGCACATGCAGAATCACTAAAGCAGGGTTTCTAAATGCACACAAAATCATAGCATTATGCACAATTTCAGAATAGGCAGAAGGGACAGTTTGTTTTTAATGTTGTTTATCCTAGAATAGGATTTGTAAGTGCGTAGCATGGTTGTAGCATGATGAGACATGATTGCAGGAATAGCAACTTATGTTAACATATTTTATCCTAGAACATGATTTCTAAATGCTTTCAGGACATGTAAGGTTTACATAGGGCAAAATCACATGGTGACAACTCATTTTAGTGTTATTATTTACCCTAGAGACAGGATTTCTAAGTGATAGTAGTAATGATGAGATGCTTAAACAATATATATGAATCCTAGGGAACATAGTATCTAATGCATGTCATGCTTTGTGTGTATTATTCCTAAACACAAATTCTATTGCGCACAAAAGAAAGTAAACCTAGGAGCATGGTTTCTACCATTGGCTATACTACTGCATATATATTACCCTCCCTTTTCACTATCCAACCCCATAGTTATTTACAAATAGTTATTACAGACCATTGAGCATGAATTACATAAGTAAAATAAGAAAAATAAGAAGTTATCTATATGGAGCCTGCAGTATAGGCCCATATCTCCATATCCTCAATGCCAAGTAGTGTTTCACAGCCTTTCTCATAATTCGGGTGTGTCTGAGTTCCCTAAGGACCTCAAGGGATCCCGGGCAGTGCTCACACCCAGATTTCATATCCATAGAGTAGGTGCAGTGTGGAAGGGCCAGCCTTAGTGTGTCAGAGTTCAGATGAAGCTCAAGGGTCCCAAAGCAATGCTCACACTAAGGGGGCAGAACTTAAGGGTCTAGGAGTACAGTGAGAGTGCTTGACATACTTTTGAAAAGTTTTAGTAGGAAAATGATTTGAAAAGAGACTTGTTAAAATATTGTTTTGTAAAATAAAGGAGAACTGAACTTAGTAAAACAACTTTTAAGGGTGCAGGACAGTTGACACACAATAGACCCAAATACAGAACCAAAATAGGTTAAGTAACATTCACAGACCATAGACCCAAGGTAGGTTCAATACCACAAGCATTCATCCAAGGGGTAGTGAGGATTGGGGACACATTGATCATATACTAATGAACATATAGCAGGCAGAAGTACACATAGGTACAGAATAAAAGCTCTAATGGGGTTCATGGGATTGGGGTATAGCATAGTATAGGGTCAACATCAAAACAATCTTAAGGTAGTATCAGTAGAGTATGCCCTAATAAGAACCAGTGCACAAACATAGGAATAGAATAAAGTGCATTGAAACAGGTTTCAAGTTCATAAAGACATGCTGATCATAAAAGGTAAAGCATAACTTAACATACGAGATGAAGCAAACAATTTTAATTACATGTTGAACAACAAAACAGTAGATTGAAGCATATTAGAAACACAATGAATTGAAGCAGCAAAAGAAACATGTTTGTTTGAGAACTGGAATTTGAATTAGAACATACAAGTGAAGAAAACAGTAAGCACAAGGTAGAGGATAGAAGAGCACAATAATTAGCCTTGGCTTGCAGCCGGCTAACTCAGAACAATAACAAGTAGCACAAAAAAGAGAGCAAAAAGTTTAATTGTGTGAGAGAGAGTTATTGAACCAGTGTGTTCGTGTGTCTTGTGTTAATGAAAAGTAGTGTATATATAGTTTGAAAACATGTAGCAAATAAGGTAGGAATCAAAGTTAATCAGTAATTATGGGACTGTGTATCAATCAGTATAAAATCAGCATAGATACTCCCTTAATTGAAGGAGTTAAGTTCAAACGGTTAGTAGGAAGATGATAAATAAGGAAAAATACCATATATGACTGAAATATATCACACAAGGAAATAATTTCAGAACAAGTAATTAGTCTAGGTTCAGAAAATCTAATTAAGGGAAGGTCTGTAAGAATTGATTAACAGTAGAATCAATCACATAATAAGGCAAAAGAATAACTCATAGGTCAAAAATCAGTAAGGGATATTACCATAAGAGATCAATGAAGGACACTAATCCCAGGGAATCAGGGATTCGAATAAGAATAACATAGCTAAGGGAAATTAACACGAATTACACGGAATAAGCACATAATAGGCAAGGAGAGGTTAACATTGAAACCCTAATAAGCACAGTGGGGTAAAAATCACATAAAATCAAGGATTTGCATAGAACGTAGTAAATGATTAAAAGAAATAACATAATAAACATGATACGAGCAGAGGAAACAAAGATCAGAAACCCTAATGAAAAAAATAGGGTAAAGTCACAGAAAAACTCAGAATGTTCATGAGAAACAAGTACACATACATATTAAACGAGCAAAATCATCAAAGACATACTCAGAATCCCAGGGTTAAGACCAAAATTAGGGTTTTCAACATAATGAATCAGATAAAAAGGAAAACTTGAATATACCATTAAAACATAGTAGAGATCATAGAATAATACTGAAAATAAGAGGAAATCAGTTTTGAAAAAAAGGGTTAGGAAACCCTAGTTTGAAGATGAAAAGTCACCTTAAAGGAAAATCAGAAAATCTTTCAAGGAAACAGTAAAGTAACTCATGATATGACTAGATCTATTACAGATCTAAGAACAATCAGGGCTATTGATTAGGGTTTCATAGAGATAACCCAAAGAGAAAGAGAATCGGATAAAGAATCATTGGTTCTAGCCAAAAATGAGAAAATCTTACCCGGACGGACGTAGATGGCCGGAGAACGGCATGAAAGGCCATAGGTGGGAGTTGAACCGCTCCAGGTTCTCTTAAGGGCCTCAGGATAGTGTCAAGACGGGGTGGGAGGGGGGAGACATAGGCTAGGAGTTGTGAGAACTCATGGTTTCCGGCAAGGGAGGCAGCCAGAGAAGGGAGGCAGAGCTCAACTGTAATGACCCCGCCGGTCATTTTGCGTATCAGGATCCCGTTTCCCTAAATGAAACCTTCCATAGTGGCTATTCGTGCTTTATGACTCGCGGGAGCGGGTGGTCCGGTATTTGGGAATGATTTGGATGGTTTAGGAACACTTGGTTCCTTAAGGCTAGCCTATTTGGCCAAGTTTGACTTCGGTCCAAATTCTGAGCAAACGACCTCGAAATCAAGTTCTGATAGCTCCAATAGCTCCGTATGATAATTTCGGACTTGGGCGTATGTTCGGCTCGGGTTTCTGATGACCCGGGAGCGTTTCGGCTCCCGAAATGGAAATCAGGATTTCCTTAAGTTTAGAATTTGGCCTGGAACGAGACTTCCTGCTATCGGGGTCCGAATGGAATTCCGGGACCGACAATAGTTCCGCACAATATTTTTGACTTGTCTGCAAAATTTGGGGTTATTCCGAGTAGTATAGACCCGTTCGGCACAATGTAATGAATTCTAGAATTACAAAGTTTATTAAGTTTGATTAATTTGGTTTTGGGGTTGAATTTTGAGTTCCGTTGTTGTTTTTCATGTTCCAAAAGCACCGAAAAGTCTTTATTCATGATACGGACTCGCTCGAACTTCCGGAACATGAAAAACAACAACGGAACTCAAAATTCAACCCCAAAACCAAATTAATCAAACTTAAGAACTTTGAAATTCTAGTATTCATTACATTGCGCCGAAACGGGTCTATACTACTCGGAATGACCCCAAATTTTGCAGACAAGTCAAAAATGACTGTACGGAACTATTGTCGGTCCCGGAATTGAATTCAGACCCCGATATCAGGAAGTCCTGTTCCAGGCCAAATTCTAAACTTAAGGAAATCCTGATTTCCATTTCGGGCACCGAAACGCTCCCGGGTCATCAAAAACCCGAGCCGAACATACGCCCAAGTACGATATAATCATACGGAGCTACTGGAGCTGTCAGAACTTGATTCCGAGGTCGTTTGCTCAAAATGTGGACCGAAGTCAAACTTGGCCAAATAGGCCAGCCGTAAGTAACCAAGTGTTCCTAAACCATCCAAATCATTCCCAAATCCCGGACCACCCGCTCCCGCGAGTCATAAAGCACGAATAGCCGCTATGGAATGTTTCATTTAGGGAAATGGGACCCTGATACGCAAAATGACAGGGCGGATCATTACATTCTCCCTCTCTAAAACAAACGTTCGCCCTCGAACGGGACTAGAATCGTACCTGGGGTGCTGAATAGCTGTGGATATCTACTCCGCATGTCCCGCTCGGACTCTCAAGTCGCCTCCTCAACTGGTTGGCCTCTCCACTGGACCTTAACCTTGGAAACTGTCTTAGACCTCAACTGGCGGTCCTGCCTATCAATAATGGCCACTGGCTCCTCCTCGTAGCCCAACTTCTCATCTAACTGAATAGTGTTGTAATCAACCACGTGAGAGAAGTCGGCGTGATACCTTTGAAGCATGGAAACAATAAAAACTGGGTGAACTCCTGATAATGCTGGAGGCAAAGCAAGCTCATATGCAACCTCTCCAACCCGCTTCAGCACTTCGAAAGGACCTATAAACCTAGGGCTCAACTTGCCTTTCTTCCCGAATCTCATAATGCCCTTCATCGGCAAAACCTTCAACATAACCTTATCTCCCTCCATAAATGATACATCACGTGCCCGCTGATCTACGTAGCTCTTCTGCCTAGACTGTGTTGTACGGAGCCTCTCCTGAATAATCTTAACCTTTACCAAGGCATCTCTGACCAGATATGTACCGTATAACTTGGCCTCACCAGGCTCAAACCACCCAATCGGTGAACGACATCGCCGACCATATAAAGCCTCAAATGGGGCCATCTCGATGTTGGACTGATAACTATTATTGTATGCAAACTCTGCCAAAGGTAGGAATTGGTCCCACTGTCCTTCGAAATCAATCACGCAAGCCCTGAGCATATCCTCTAGAATCTGAGTTGTACGCTCTGACTGGCCATCAGTCTGAGGGTGAAAAGCTGAACTGAGGTCTATCTGAGTACCCATCTCGTTGTGCAAAGCTCTCCAGAAGTGCGAAGTGAACTGAGGACCCCAATCTGAAATGAGAGACACCGGCACACCATGCAACCGGACTATCTCACGAAGATAAATCTGAGCTAACCTCTCTGTAGTGTAAGTAGTAGCCACAGAAATGAAATGCGCCAATTTGGTCAGTCTGTCCACAATGACCCAAACCGCGTCAAACTTCCGCAAGGTCCGAGGCAACCCAACCACGAAGTCCATGGTGATACGCTCCCATTTCCACTGAGGAATGGGCATCTGCTGAAACAAGCCTCCTGGCCGCTGATGCTCGTACTTAACTTGCTGACAATTAAGACACCTGGCCACATACAGAACAATGTCCTTCTTCATTCGCCTCCACCAGTAGTGTTGCTTCAAATCACGATACATCTTCGTAGCTCCTGGGTGAATAGAATACCGAGAACTGTGAGCCTCTGCTAGAATCCTCTCCCCCAGGCCATCAATATCAGGAACACACAATCGGCCCTGGAGTCGCAGAACACCATCCTCTCCTAAAAAAATCTCTGTGGCCCTGCCCTCGACCACCGTATCCCGAAGCTCTGCTAGACGTGGATCATCAAACAATCGAGCCTTGATCTCTCCCAATAACGAAGACTGCACAACCACATGAGCCAAAACTCGAGGAGGCTCAGAAAGGTCCAATCTCACTATTTGGTTGGCCAAGGACTGAATGTCCAAGGATAAAGGCCTCTCCTCAACTGAGATGTAGGCCAAACTACCCATGCTAGCTGCCCGCCTGCTCAATGCATCCACCACTACAGTTGCCTTGCCCGAATGATACAGAATAGAGAGGTGATAGTCCTTCAACAACTCAAGCCACCTCCGCTGCCTCAAATTAAGGTCCCTATGCTTAAGCAAGTACTGTAGGCTGCGGTGGTCCGTATGGACCTCACAAGATACACCATATAGGTAATGCCGCCATATCTTCAAAGCATGAACAATCGCTGCCAACTCCAAATCGTGGACAGGGTAATTCTTTTCATGAACCTTAAGCTGGCGCGAAGTGTAGGCAATAACCCTACCATCATGCATCAACACACACCCTAGCTCGACGCGTGAAGCGTCCCAATACACTATATATACTCCAGAATCCGAAATCAATGATAACATTGGTGCTGAAGTCAATGCTGATTTGAGCTTCTGAAAGCTCGCCTCACAATCGTCGGACCACTGAAATGGAGCATTCTTCTGAGTCAATCTTGTAAGGGGAGTGGCAATAGAACAGAATCCCTCCACGAATCGACGATAATAACCTGCTAAACCCAGAAAACCCCTGATCTCTGAAGCTGAAGTAGGACGTGGCCAACTCTGAACTGCCTCAATCTTTTGCGGATCAACCTTGATACCCTCACCGGACACCACATGCCTCAGAAATGCCACAGACTCTAACCAGAGCTCACACTTGGAGAACTTAGCATATAGCTTCTGCTCTCGCAAGGTCTGAAGTACAACTCTCAAATGATGCTCGTGCTCTCCCAGGCGCCTACGCCATGATCCCACCCTGGTAGTCTCAATCTCGCTGTGGTGTACGACCCGATCCCACCCTGGTAGTCTCAATCTCGCCGTGGCGTACAGACCGATACCATAATATAATCAATCATCACTCTGCCGTGGCGTATGGCCCGATCCCATAATATAATCAATCATCACTCTGCCGTGGCTCTCTTATCACTTCTTAAATCAAGCCAAGTACCACACGTTCAAAGATAACAATACCAATCACACAAGTATACACGTAATATCTATGCTACAATAGAGGAGAACAATGAGTATGTTGTGTCCTAACTACCCAGACGAAGCAGTAATAGCCACTACGTACGGACTCTCGTCACTCGGTGCGTACGTAGCCCCCAAACAAGATCACATAGCAAACAAGGTTACCTAGAGGGACAATTTCCCTCTTACGAGGTTAGAAAGGAGACTCACTGGGTACATATTTATATATATGTACTCATGCTGCACTTTCTTTCCTTTTTTCTGTACCTGACTGTACGGGTCCGGAGGCTGGTCCATCTGATTTTCAGGCCGGTGCCAGATATAGATAGCGTGGTCATACTTCACGGTGAGCTGCTTTCCTGGCGACTTCCTAGCAGCACCCTAGAGTTTTCTTTTGTTACGCTCTCTGTCTATTTCACTCAGACTGAGACCCTGTATATATATATGTTGTAGTCATTGTATATTCAGTAGTTGCTCGTGACACTCGTGACACTAGTTCCTGGCACACACGCGATACATGTATTTTGTTTGGGTTTGGGTTGTATATCTATGTGTATGTTCTATTTCGGCCTTGTATTTAATATGATTTTTCCTTCACTCAGAGCTAGTATCATGTTAGTTGTAATAAACTAGTAATCATTGACTGATTTGATCGAATGGTAAGGGTATCACTTAGTGAATGTTACATTGGCTTGCCTAACCCCGCTGTTGGGTGCCATCGCGACCTAAATTATGATTTGGGTCGTGACATCAACGGAGGGAGAAGGTTCTAGAGAGAACCATAGAAAGGGAGATAGAGAGACGGGTGAGATAAATGAAGCAAGGAAAAATGGGGGGGGGGTAGTCTTTTAGGGGTTAATTAAGGTAGGTAGAGATCTGGGCCGTTGATTTGAATTAATCAACGCCTCAGATTAAAAGGGGATTGGGTCGGGTATGATTTAAAGACTGGGCCTGATGTTTTGGGCTGATTTAATTGTGTTGGGGTCCGGGGAAAATTGAATAAAAATTGAATTTAAAAGTGGCTAGATGTTAAATACCCATAAAAATAGATAAATAATTAATACAAATGGTTAATAATTATATAAAAAATGAAATTAAGGCTAAATAGATGAAATTAAAGTGATTAATTAGTATTAAAAATATAAAATGACTGATTATCAAATTAAAACAGCAAAAATATATAGTTAGGTTATAATTGCAAAGTCATTGCAATTATAGCCAAATAATGCCAATTTGGCTTTGTGAAATAATTAAATCCTAATAGGATCAAAAAATGATATATTAAGCTAAGAAACGTTTTGGAATCATTTGTAATACAATTTATGGTTAATTATTTGATATAAAAGTACTGGATAAATTAGAAATAAATTAATAAAAATATGGGAAAATTATGGAAAAATACCAATTGTTATAAAACCCGATTTTGAAGGTATATATAAAAATTAAAATAATTTGAGGAGAAATTGGGTATCAACAGGCATAAAATTTCTTCTCCCTCAAAGTCTGAAGCACAGTCCTCAAATGCTGCTCGTGGTCCTCTTAGGATCGAGAATATACCAAGATGTCATCAATGAACACAATGACGAAAGAATCGAGATAAGGCCGGAATACACTGTGCATCAGGTGCATAAAGGCTGCCGGGGCATTGGTCAGCCCAAATGACATAACAAGGAACTCATAGTGGCCATATCTGGTCCTGAAGGCAGTTTTCAGGATGTCCGGCTTCCGAATCTTCAACTGATGATAGCTCGAACGTAGATCAATCTTGGAGAACACCCTAACACCATGTAACTTGTCAAATAAATCATCAATGTGAGGCAATGGGTGCCTGTTCTTCACTATAACCTTATTCATCTGCCGGTTATCAATACACATACGCATCGAACCATCATTTTTCTTCACAAACAATACCGGAGCACCCCAAGGTGATGCACTGGGCCTGATGAAACCCTTATCAAGCAACTCCTGCAACTGCTCCTTCAACTCCTTCAACTTAGGAGGATCCATGCGGTAGGGAGGAATGGAAATGGGCTGAGTTCTCGGCAACAAATCAATGCCGAAATCAATATCTCTATCGACCGGCATAGCTGGAAGATCAGCTGGAAAAACATCAGGATAGTCCCGCACAACTGGAACTGACTCGATTGTAAGAGTATCAACACTAACATCTCTCACATATTCTAAGTATGCATCACACCCCTTCTCCATTATCCCGCTAAGACTTAAGGAAACAAATGACTCGGTTGGGAGTATACTTTAAGGAACCTCTCCACTCTAACCTCGGCAAACCTGACATAGCAGCGTCACGGTCTTGGCGTGACAATCAAGAATAGCATAATGGGGCGACAACCAGACCATGCTCAATATAACATCAAAGTCTATCATACCGAGTAATAACAAATCAGTCCTGGTCTCAAAACCATTGATAACAATCAAACATGACCGATACGCGGTCGACAATAAGAGAATCTCCCAAGGGAGTAGAAACATATACGGGGAACTCAAAGAATCCTCAGATATCCCAGATGTGAAGCAAAATAAGAAGACATATATGAGTGTGTAGAGCCTGAATCAAATAATACAGATGCATCCCTGTGACAGACATGGACGATACCTGTGATGACCAAATCTGAAGCAACAACCTCTGAACGGGCTGGAAGAGAATAGTACCTGGACTGGCCTCCCCCTATAGGGCGACATCGACCTCCACGACCACCATCTCGAGCTGCTTGAGGAGGTGGGGTAGCAGCTGGGGCTAGAAGAATAGCTGGAGGACCCGGTGGAGCACGTATGGCCTGATAAGACTGAGATGGTGCACCCCTAGCTCTGGGGCAATCTCTGATCACGTGAAGAGGGTCACCACACCCTAAACAACCCCTCAGAGGACGTGGCGGCTGGTGCTGACTCTAAACTGGCCTGCTGGACTGGCCGGTGATAGCACATCGAGCAGGAGGCACATAAGATACATCTGGTGCATAATAAGGCTCTTGAGGTCTAGGAGGAGCTGGAACACCACCAGCTGCTGGAAGAGCTGAATGGACAGGGCGACTCACAAAACCCCTACCATAGCGTGCTGCTGGTGCACGAACTCCCAAAAAATGACCAGTCTCTCGAGACCTCCTGGCCTCTCTCTCCTCCCTATCCCGGGATAACATACTCTCAATCTTCCAGGCAATACTCACGGCCTGCTGGTAAGTGATATTTGTCTCCAACTCTCTGCCCATACTGGTCCGGATACTAGGGTGGAGTCCCTCAATGAAGGTTCGAACCCTCTCTCTGATCGTGACAACCAAAGCTGGTGCATGACGAGCCAAGTCGCTGAATCGGACTGCATACTATGATACAATCATGGTCCCCTGACGTAACTTCTCAAACTCTGCACGCCAAGCATCCCTGAGGCTCTGAGGGACAAACTCAAGTAAGAACATCTTATAGAACTGAGCCCAAGTAAGTGAAGGTGCCTCGTCCGGACTACTCAGCTAAAAGGCACGCCATCACTGGTAAGCCGCTCCCTTCAGCTAGAAAGCGGTGAAAGAAACCCCACTCGTCTCCACAATACCCATAGTGCGGAGAATGCGATGACACTCCTCCAGAAAACCCAGAGCATCATCTGAAGATAGTACGCTAAACTCAGGTGGGTGGTACTTCTTGTACCTCTCAAGTCGGAGCTACTCTGCCTCAGAAGAAGCTAACCTAGCCTCATGCAGAGCTGGAGCCGCTAGGGGCATATGAATATACTCTGGAACCTGCTCAATATGGACCCTCTGCTCAGGAGTACGGGCTGCGGGAGTCTGTGCCCCTCCCCCCACCTAGGATGTAGCTGGAGCTATCGGGAGTAGTCACGCCTAAGACAGAGTGCTGAAGGCGCTCATGAACTGAGACAAAGTCTCCTGGTGGGCTGGAGTAATAGTAGGGACCTCCTGCGCCCCTCCAACTATAACTGCTGAGGGCTCCTCTATCTCTGCTCTCGCTGGTGCTAGGGATGCACCGCGTGCTCATCCTCTACCCCTTCCCCTACCTCTAGCGGCTCTGGTTAGGGGCTCGTGTCACGACCCAAATCCTAATCCGGGTCGTGTTGGCGCCCAACCGCGGGGTTAGGCAAGCCGATATAATTTCCACTAAGTAATTCCCTTCCCATTCGATCAACAAGTCAATGGTTACCAATTAATAACAACTAACATGATACTAGTCCTAAGTGAAGGTAAAATCATAGTAGATACAAGGCCGAAATAAAACATATACATAGATATAAATCTCCAAAACCCCAAAAAATATATACCGCGTGTGTGCCAGGAACTAGTGTCACGGGCAACTACTGTATATACAAAGACTACAACATATACAGGGTCCCGGTCTGAATGAAATAGACAGAGAGCATAACAAAAGAAACTCCAGGGTGCTGCTAGGAAGTCGGCAGGAAACCAGCTCACCGTGAAGTATGACCACGCTATCAATATCTGGCACCGGCCTGAAAATCAGATGGACCAGCCTCCGGACCTGTACAGTCAAGTACAGAAAAGGAAAGAAAGTGCAGCATGAGTACATATATATAAATATGTACCCAGTGAGTATCCCGTCTAATCTCGAAGAAGTAGTGACGAGAGGTCGACTCGATACTCACTAAGGTCCAACAGTCGTAAGGTAAGCAGGATGTAAAGAAAACTGTAGGCAAGTAAAACAAATATTCAAGTACATCAATACCCGACATCAAATAACAATCTCAAATCAAACAAGTTTGATAGACGCCGTGGCGTACGGCCTGATCCCACCCTGGTAGTCTCAATCTCGCCGTGGCGTATGGCCCGATCCCACCCTGGTAGTCTCAATCTCGCCGTGGCGTACAACCCGATCCCACCCTGGTAGTCTCAATCTAACCGTGGCGTACGGCCCGATCCCATAATATAATCAATCATCACTCTGCCGTGGCGTACGACCCAATCCCATAATATAATCAATCATCACTCTGCCGTGGCGTACGGCCCAATCCCATAATATAATCAATCATCACTCTGTCGTGATTCTCTTATCGCACTTAAATCAAGCCAAGTATCATAACGTTCAAATACAACAATACCAATCACACAAGTATACAGGTCATGTCTATGCTACAACAGGGGAAAATAATGAGCATGCTGTGTCCTAGCTACCCGGACGAAGCAGTAATAGCCACTACGTACGGACTCACGTCACTCAGTGCGTACGTATCCCCCAAACAAGATCACATAGCAAACAAGGTTACCTAGATGGACAATTTCCCTCTTACGAGGTTAGAAAGGAGACTCACCTCGATAAAAGTACTCCTCGGACCAAGGACCGGATCAAAAGATGCGCCCGAAATTCTGAAACTACCCTCGACAGCTCACAGCTAGCCAAACATAGAATAATTGAATCAATTTATGCTCCAAGAATAAGAATTAACAAGAAATCCCTAAACATTGTATTCTTGAAGGTTTTTGAAATTTCGACCCCAGGCCCACGCGTTCGGATTTTTAATATTCTCGAAGGAATGAATTACCCGAAGCCCAAGGATCGTAATTACATAATTTATTTAGGAATTCATGGCTAAAAAGGGATAATTACCTAATTATCAAAGCCCTAGAAGTTTCAACCAAATTTCATGATTTTTGATATTTTAATAGATAACTAGTTAGATTTCCATAATAAATCCATGAATTTAGAGAGGGAATTACACTAACCTTGAGGAACTTGACCTTGGACAGCTTTTCCCAAGCTTTGAGGAGCTTTAATGGAGGTTGGGTATTGAAAACTAAGAAGAAAACCCATAATTGAGCATTTAAATACTGCCCAGGAAAAGCTTAACTGCGATCGCGACACTAGGCCTCTGATCGCGAAGGGCAACCAGACTGACCTCTGCGATCGCATCAGAGGTCCTGCGATCACGAAGACCATCTGGTCTGACTTCTACGATCGCGGCAGAGGTCCTGCGATCGCGATGGACAATTTCACCCGGCCCAGCTGCGACTCAATGCGATCGCGTGAAAGGGCTGCGATCGCGAAGCTTTGGGGCCCGGACCTATGCGACCGCAAGGGGAAGGCTGCGATCGCAGAGAACAATCAGCAGCCCAGCAAAACCCTTCTCCGCGATCGCGACCCACCTTCTGCAATCGCAGAGAAGGAAACCAGATAGAGAAATTTCTGATTTTTCCAACTTAGCTCCCGGGGGTCTAAAACACCCCCGAGCCCCTCGGGACCCCATCCAAAAGCATCGGCAAGTCTATATTCATGATACGGACTCACTCGAACTTTAGGAACATGAAAAGCAACAACGGAACGCGAAATTCAATCCCAAAACCAAATTAGTCAAACTTAAGAACTTAAGAATTCTAGAATTCGCTACATTATGCCGGACGGGTCTATGCTACTCAGAATGACCCTATATTTTGCAGAAAATTCATAAATGACTATTCAGAACTATTTCCGGTCCCGGAATTCCATTTGGACCCCGATAGTGGAGTCCCGTTCCAGGCCAAATTCTAAACTTAAGGAAATCCTGATTTCCATTACGGGCGCCGAAACGCTCCCGGGTCATCAAAAACCTGAGCCGAACATACGCCCAAGTCCAAAATCATGATACGGAGCTACTGGAGCTATCAGAACTCGATTCCGAGGTCGTTTGTTCAAAATGTTGACCGACGTCAAACTTGGCCAAATAGGCCAGCCTTAAGGAACCAAGTGTTCCTAAACCATCCAAATCATTCCCAAATCCCGGACCACCCGCTACCGCGAGTCATAAAGCACGAATAGCCGCTATGGAAGGTTTAATTTAAGGAAACGTGACCCTGATACGCAAAACGACCGGCTTGGTCATTACATTCTCCCCCTCTTAATTAAACGTTTGTCCTCGAACGGGACTAGAATCGTACCTGGAGTGCTGAATAGCTGTGGATATCTGCTACGCATCTCTCGCTCGGACTCCCAAGCCGCCTCCTCAACTGGTTGGCCCCTCTACTGGACCTTAACTGCAGAAACTATCTTAGACCTCAGCTGGAGGTCCTGCCTATCAATAATGGCAACTGACTCCTCCTCGAAGCCCAACTTTTCATCTAACTGGATAGTGCTGTAATCAACCACATGCGAGAAGTCGGCGTGATACCTCCGAAGCATATATACATGAAATACTGGGTGAACTCCTGATAAGGCTGGAGGCAAAGCAAGCTTATAAGCAACCTCTCCAACCCGCTTCAGCACCTCGAAAGGACTTATAAACCTGGGGCTCAGCTTTCCTTTCTTCCCAAATCTCATAACGCCTTTCATCGGCGAAACCTTCAACATGACCTTATCTCCCTCCATGAATGCTACATCACGTGCCCGCTGATCTGCGTAGCTCTTCTGCCTAGACTGGGCTGTACGAAGCCTCTCCTGAATAATCTTCACCCTTTCCAAGGCATCTCTGACCAGATCTGTACCGTGTAACTTGGCCTCACCAGGCTCAAACCACCCAATCGGAGAACGGCATCGCTGACCATATAAAGCCTCAAATGGAGCCATCTCAATGCTGGACTGATAACTATTATTGTATGCAAACTCCGCTAAAGGCAAGAACTGATCCCACTGACCCCAGAAATCAATCACGCAAGCCCTGAGCATATCCTCCAAAATCTAAACTGTACACTCTGACTGGCCATCAGTCTGAGGGTGAAATGCTGAACTGAGGTCTATTTGAGTACCCATCTCTCTGTGCAAAGCTCTCTAGAAGTGCGAAGTGAACTGAGGACCCCGATCTGAAATGATAGACACTGGCACACCATGCAACCGGAGTATCTCACGATGGTAAATATGAGCTAGCCTCTCTGTAATATAAGTAGTAGCCACATGAATGAAATGTGCCGATTTGATCAATCTATCCACAATGACCCAAACCGCGTCAACATTCCGCAAAGTCCGAGGAAACCCAACCATGAAGTCCATAGCGATACGCTCCCATTTCCACTGAGGGATGGGAATCTACTGAAACAAGCCTCCTGGCTGCCGATGCTCGTACTTAACCTGCTGACAATTAAGACACCTAACCACATGCTGAACAATGTTTTTCTTCATCCGCCTCCACCAGTAGTGCTGCTTCAAATCACGGCACATCTTAGTGGCTCCTGGGTGAATAGAATACCGAGAAGTGTGAGCCTCTGCTAGAATCCTCTCCCTCAGGTCATCAACATTAGGAACACACAATCGGCCCTGGAGTTGCAGAACACCATACTCGCCCAAAGTAATCCCCTTGGCCCTGCCCTGGACCACCGTATCTCTAAGCTCTGCTAGGCGTGGATCATCAAACTGTCGAGCCTTGATCTCTCCCAATAATGAAGACTGAGCTACCACATGAGATAAAACTCGACGGGGCTCTGAAAGGTCTAATCTTACCAAATGGTTGGCCAAGGACTGAATGTCCAAGGCTAAAGGCCTCTCCTCAACTGAGATGTAGGCCAAACTACCCATGCTAGCTGCTCGCCTGCTCAATGCATCTGCAACTACATTTTCCTTGCTCGGATAATACAGAATAGTGAGATCATAGTCTTTCAACAACTCAAGCCACCTCCGCTGCCTCAAATTAAGTCCCTCTTCTTAAGCAGGTACTCTAGGCTGCGGTGGTCAGTATAGACCTCACAAGATACACAATAAAGATAATGCCGCCATATCTTCAGAGCATGAATAATCGCCGCCAACTCCAAATCATGCACAGGGTAATTCTTTTCATGAACCTTCAGCTGGCGCGAAGCATAAACAATAACCCTACCATCCTACATCAGCACGCATCCCAACCCGACGCGTGAAGCGTCGCAATACACTGTATATACTCCAGAATCAGAAGGCAATGATAACACTGGTGCTGAAGTCAATGCTAACTTGAGCTTCTGAAAGCTCGCCTCACAATCGTCGGACCATTGAAATGGAGCATTCTTCTGAGTCAATCTAGTCAATGGTGCTGCAATAGAAGAAAACCCCTCCACGAACCGACGGTAATAACCTGCTAAACCAAGAAAACTCCTGATCTCAGAAGTTGAAGTAGGACGCGGCCAACTCTGAACTGCCTCAATCTTCTGCGGATCAACCTTGATTCCCTCACCGGACACCACATGCCCTAGAAATGCCACAGACTCTAACCAAAACTCACACTTGGAAAACTTAGCATACAACTTCTGCTCTCGCAAGGTTTGAAGTACCACTCTCAAATGCTGCTCGTGCTCTCCCAGGCTCCGTGTGTAGATTAATATATCATCAATGAAAACAATAACGAAGGAGTCAATATACGGCCTGAATACCCTATTCATCAAGTCCATAAATGCTGTTGGGGCATTAGTCAAGCCAAAGGACATCACTAAGAACTCATAGTGGCCATATCTGGTGCGAAATGCAGTCTTCGGGACATCAGAAGCCTGAATCTTCAACTAGTGATAACCTGACCTCAGATCAATCTTAGAGAACACACGAGCACCCTGTAGCTGGTCAAACAAATCATCAATGCACGGCAGAGGATACTTGTTCTTGATGGTCACTTTATTCAAATGGCGGTAGTCAATACACATCCGCATAGATCCATCCTTCTTCTTCACAAATAGGACTGGAGCACCCCACGGAGACACACTCGGCCTAATAAACCCCTTGGCCAACAATTCCTCAAGCTGCTCCTTCAACTCCCTTAGCTCCTTAGGAGCCATACGATTTGGAGGAATAGAAATAGGCTGAGTATCTGTAGCCAAATCAATGCAGAAATCTATATCTCGATCTGGAGGCATGCCTGGAAGATCTGAAGGAAACACATCCGGAAAATCCTGAACGACAGGCACTGAATCAAGGGTAGGAGACTCGGCGGTGGTGTCCCGCACATAAGCAAGATAAGACATACACCCTTTCTCGACCATGTACCGAGCTCTCATGAAGGAAATGACCCGGTTGAAGGCACTAACTGAAGCACCCCTCCACTCTAACCTCGTCGAATCAGGCATGGCTAATGTAACTGTCTTGGCATGGCAATCCAGGATAGCATGATGAGGGGATAGCAAATCCATGCCCAAGATGACCTCGAAATCAACCATATCAAGCAACAACAGGTCGACTCTGGTCTCAAATCCACATAAAGTAATCACACAAGACCGGTATACCCGGTCTACCATTACAGAGTCGCCCATAGGAGTGGATACATACAGGGGAGAACCCAAAAACTCACAAATAACATACAGAGGATGGGCAAATAATGCTGAAACATATGAATATGTAGACCCTGGATCAAATAACACTGAAGCCTCTCTACCACAGACCGAAATAATACCTGTAATCACAGCATCTGATGCCACTGCGTCTGCCCTGGATGGAATAGCATAAAATATGGCTGGAGCACCCGATGACTGAGCTCCCCCAGGACGAGCTGGAGCTGGATGACCCCCTCCTTGCTGGCCTCCCCCTCTAGGGCGACCCCTGCCAACCTGACCTCCACCCCTAGGTGGTCGTGCTGCTGGTGCTGTAATCATAGGCTGCTGGCTCTGCTGCACTGCCTTGCCTCGATACGTGGGACAAAACCTCCATACGTGACTCAGATCCCCACACTCGAAGAAACCCCCTGGCACTACTGCTCGCTACCCTGAAGAGGAGGAACCGTGAATAGCTGAAGACAGGTGTGAATTCTCTGGTAAAGCACTGTGATAAGAACTGGAGGATCTCTGATGGCTAGAATAACTGCTGGGTGCACTCTGGATGGCTGGAGGATGATAGGAGCGCTTTGGATAGCTAGAGGTGCTGAATAGGAAGGCGTGCTGAACTGGACACCTCCGTACTGACCCCTGGCCCTAGATGGAGCCCCTCTGAAGTCACCTGTGAACCTGGGCCTCTTGTCTTTCTAACCCTGCTGACCCTGCTCTCTACTCCTCGCACGGTAACCCTCGATACGTCGAGCTATCTCGACTACAAGCTGATATGGGGTACCCATCTCCACCTCTCTGGCCATGGAAGTCCTGATACCCGGATGTAAGCGTTCCACAAACCGTCGAACCCTCTCAGTATCTGTGGGCAATATCATGAGAGCATGGCGGGACAACTCTGAGAACCTGGCCTCATAATCTGACACGGACATCTGCCCCTTCTCTAACCTCTCAAACTGACCCCGAAGCTCCCTCTCAGATGGTGGAACGTATCTGTCCAAAAATAACTGGATAAACTGCTCCCAAGTAACCGGTGGAGACCCTGCTGGTCTATTGAGTACATAAGACTGCCACCAGTGGCGAGCTCTGCCCTCAAGATGAAATGTCGTGAAGTCTACCCCATGTGACTCTAATATCCTCATGTTATGCAGTCTGTCCCTGCACCTCTCGATAAAATCCTGTGCATCCTCTCCCTGCTCACCCCCGAAGGTCGGAGGGCAAAACTGGGTCCATCTACCCAGCAACTTCTGCTGGTCTATCTCTGCAACTGGCCTGGGCCCCGGTGCTGCCACCCCAGGCTGAACCGCGATCACTGGTGAAATATCTGGAGTATGATGTACTGCTTTTGCTGGTCCTGTAGCCTGAGCGGTAGGGGTCTGAACTCCCCCTCTTGCCTGGGAAGTAGCAGGATCTGATGGAAGTACCCCTGCCTGGGACATAGTGTCCATTAACCTCAGTATACGGCCCATGACCTCCTGGAAGCCCGGCGCCGTCATAAACTCAGCTGGTGGTGGAACTACTGGAGGAAGCTCATCCTACTCCTCAACATGAGGATCCCTAATCGGTGCAACCGGTACAACTCTGGGACGCCCTCGCCCCCTACTACGAATAGGAGCCCTACCCCTGCCCCTACCGCGGCCTCAAACGGCGGGGGTAGCAGCCTCCTCTGGATCAGGAACATGTGAAGCACGCGTCCTCACCATCTGTGAGAGAGTAGAAGAACATGTTTGAGTATATCACCGATTGCACAATAGGATATGAACAAAAGGAGTTTGTTAACGCCCTATAGCCTCCTGAAGATAAGTACGGACGTCTCCGTACCGATCCGCAAGACTCTACTGGGTTTGCCCGTGACTCATGAGACTAAGTGAACCTAAGGCTCTGATACCACGTTGTCACGACCCAAATCCTAATCCGGGTCGCGATGACGCCCAATGATGAGTGGTGATTTTACCACTCATTTTAGCCTTATCTCATTAGATTTTGTATTGTTAAATGATAACTTGAGGTCATTTTTAGTGTGTAATTGCTCTATTTGCAAGAAAATGATGCCATGAAGTGGTTAAGGTCAAATTGGAGTGAAATTGAGCAAAAAGAGAGTAAAGAAGAGAAAAGTGGGGAGCAATGGCCGAATGCGATCGCATATGCAACATGCGGATCGCATTTCAGGCCCAGAGATCGCATACCGCAATAGAAAGATGAGTCAAGTTTAATGAGTGAAATGCGGTCAAACATGCGATCGCATATCGCAAATGCGGTTCGCATCTAATTCGCATCAACATCTGAGGCCTGAAGCTACATTGTAAATGCGACGCACGAATGCAATCGCATATCACTTATGCGGACCGCATATCTCAAATGCGACGACCCTCTGGGACCTAGGGTTT
>ML253563.1:13365-54882 GCA_005239495.1 Nicotiana undulata | reverse complement strand
CGAGGCTTCTTTCCTTTACTGCTTCATTGTCTTTCTCCTTATTTTCAAGACAATGTTGTATTTCATTCCAGACTTGTATTTAGTATTCCAGAGCTAGTCCGTGAGATTGTGACACCCCGGTTTTTGGGAAGTTTTACGTTATTTCATGTTTGTCATGTCTTTATTCTCCGCATTTTTAAAGTTTCTTTATTTTTTTAAGCAATGCTTACAGGATTCTGTTGGGCATTGGTTGAAATTGACGAACTAACATTTTATTTCGTGTTAAATGATTATAAGTTGCTATTGCAAGATATACGTTGGCTGGCCTAGCGGGTTCAACGTTAGGCGCAGTCACGACCTAAAAGGTGGGAATTTGGGTCGTGACAGATAATGAAAGCCAAAATATAACAATTATTCTAAGCTCGAATTCTTGAACCCTGAACCAGATATTCCGGGTTCTCCAATCCCCAGTAGAGTCGCCAGAGCTGTCACACCTCTTTTTTCACTACCCGGATTAATGAAAGGGGTAATAAGGGAGTTTTTCCACTTTAAGTGGCATTATTCGAATTTGAAATTTTTTATTAGTTTCAGAGTCGCCACTTGGGATAAATTATGGTATCCCAATTCACCGGTTTATTTTAAATCCCAAATCGAGGAAATTTGACTCTATTTTGATTTTGTCTGCGACCAGAAATCCGAGTAAGAAATTTTGTTAACCCGCCAGAAAGTGTTAGGCATTTCTGAATTCTGTGATTCTAGCACGGTCGCTTAACTATTGATATTTGGCCTAAGTTATCCGATTATTTACGTATTTTAGCCTATTATGTGTTTAGCCTTTTTAACTTTTGACTGCTTTTAGTATTTATGGATTTATCTAGAAACAAGTCACGATGGCGTGCACTTGTTTGTTTATGGATACATTATAACTGCGCCACATAACATGCACCCGCAATTACAATATGCGATTCTCATTATTGTTTTGAGTTAGAGTCGGGGACATGAATTGCCACACCCGAGTATAGATTACATAATCATGATTATGACCATGATGGTTTGAATGCTTATTTGAAGCAATACATTTCGTTTCTATAGAAAAGTAACGACCAACCAACCGAACTTATACTCATTATGACAGCCTTATGATAACTCATAAAAATTTGGTTCTACAACAGTTGAAACAGCTTAAATAATGACCAACATGAGGCTCATAATCATGCCGATGCAAACTTAAACTTTCACATATATTCATACACAAACTTACTCAATTGTAGCGTTTAACGTTTGAAAATTCCAACTAATTCAAAAATAATTATGATCTCCATATTATCAAACAAAATGCTATTTACACACTGTTTACTAAAATACTATCAAAAGCTGCTAAAGGTTGTGCTATGTTTAGTCTTTGTGCTTCTCAAGATGAACTCTTCTCGCTTGTTTAATTTGTTTATTATTTCTTGATGTTATGGTCGGGTCACATGAAATGCGCACCCGAATGGGATTTACGTATTGTGACCATGCCACGGGAACCGTACCCATGGCCACGATGATTTATTAATCGCGTCTAAAGAAAACTACAAGATTCATGAATTATTTATTTTTCTTAGTTATAGATTATCACAAAGGCCAAAGATTATAGAAATCACTTTGTGGACAAAATTTGCAATTTGATCACTGTAAATTATTTTCGAGATGGACTACGAAAAATCAAAATATTGTTACCAATGGCTCAAACTGTCTAGGTCCGACTTATTAAACAACCCAAACGGATACAAGTAATATGAACGAGATGATTTTGAACCCATGAAATAACTACTAGTAAATGAAAAGTCACTAACAAGCATGCTCAAACAGAAATCTAATGTATTCATACCAACACATGGGAAAAAAAATTGATCAAATCTCACTGAATTTTGAATAGAGTGTAGCACAAATCGTAGTTCAGCCATAGATTTCGACAGACCTCAATTTAGGTTCACAACATGTGTATTCTTATAATTTCATGAAGATCAAAATCAAGTAGAAGCAGAAACACAATTTCAACAGAGGATTACCTTAACAACAAGACAGAAATTGAAGTTAAACTCAAACTTCTCATTCGGACTTGAGACCCAGATATCCGAGAAAGAACAAGCTAATGAAAATCTTTTAGTTTTCCTTTTGTTCTCTGAAAATCGAACTCGAATTTTCCATAAATTGTTCTCATTTTTGAAACATCTTTTGTGTTTTCAACATTCAAAATATCTTAAATACTTTCAATTTTTCTTCTTGCTTTCCGTTTGTTGCTGAATGATGTTGTGTGTGTAAGGTCAAGATGAATGGGGTGAGAATTGAGGCTAAGGATGACACGATTTGGCCGAGCTCAGGCGAGCCATGGACGCCGGAGCTGAAGCAGAATGAGAAATGGAGAGGGGAAGAAGGAAGGAAAGAGAAAGGGGCCTGGCGAAAAAGGCGCTCCTGATAGAGATTAGGTCTCTTGTCTTCTGCTTATTGAAGATGAGGTGGTGAGGAAGAAGAAAGAGGAGGGGAAACGACGCAGCTAGTCTGATAGGGTAAGGGATCCGATCTATTTTTTAGGTCTTGGTTTTGTTTTAATAGATGAGGGGAAACGAGTCGGGCAGGCGTGTCGTGGATTTTGGACCGGATTTGGGCCAAAAAGGGGCGAATTTTGGTAATTGGGCTACCGAAAAGGCTTGGCCCAAATAACTGCCTTTCCTTTCTCTCTTCAGCAAATAATCAAGCTTAAATTGTAGCCATTTCAACTTTATATTCGCAAATTAAGCCTATTTTTGTAAAATTAAGCTAATTGTCGTTATTTTCTATTAATTAGCTAATTAATTAACTAAAAATACATGTGAAACTACTGAAGTATTGTTTGTTGTAACTTCAATGTATTAAGTCTATAATTTGATAAGTAATTAATTCCTAAAAATACAAATTAAACCTAAGATGGCAAGAAATGAAAATGTGATGCTTTTTTATGGTTTTTCTATAATTTAAAATATTAAACATGCATGACATGCAACTAAAGAAAGAAAAATTTCTAAAATTCATTAAAAAAATTATTTTTAATTATTTTTAGGAGTAATTTCCATGCGGGACAAAAATTGGGTGTTCACAATATATATACCGTGTGGGTATCATAGAGGGCTGATGAGTATTCTGTTTGTTGAAGAAATGACTAGTCCTCTATGATACCATGTCAGTATATGATATATATCATATGAGTATCATATTATATTGCAATAATATACTTCAACTACTACTAATATATTATTTGTGGTATAATATATGCTATAATAAGTTATTTTCTAGCAACATAGAGGTATGGTTCATTTAGGTGCTATATAATAACTTTTATAGTGAAAAAAATAAAGAAAAAATAAAAAAAGCACAAAAATAAAGGAGCGGAAAAGATGTGCATAATTACATTATGGAAAAAATTTAAAAGATAAAATAATTTTAAAATAATAATAAATAAGATTAGAAAAGAAAAAGGAAACAAAGAGAAGAGAAAATAGGTATTTTAAAATAACAATAAATGGAATTAGCAAAGAAAAAAGAAAAAAAAATAACAGGTAAAAAAAGAGAAAAGAAAGCATGTATAATTTATAAGGTGTTCTTATAACTGATCTACATAATAAGATCTACAGAAAAAGTAAGATAAAGATATATTATACCGATTATATTAAAAAGGGTGAACAAGTATTTACTATATTAGTCATCTTTTTATTTATTGCACAGGAAAAAAAAATAAAGGAAGGGAGCCAAAAAAAGTGAATACAATTAGATTATGCAGAAAAAAGGAAATAAAAGGAAAAAAGATTTAAATGAAATTAGAAAAGGAACAAAAAATAAAAAAAATGAACAAAAGAAAAAATAAAGGAGCCAGAATTGAGCATAAAATCAAATTATGGTGGAAAAAGAAAATAAAAAGGTAATATGACTAAAAAATAAAAATAAAAGGAAAGTAAGAGTTCAAATCTAAAATAAACAGCCGTGAACGCTTTCTAAATTTTCTCTCTTCTCTCTTCTAAACCCTAAACTCATAGGCGACACCTCTCATGGCAGCCATAGCCGGCAGCCAGCTACCACCAGTGGCTGCACTGCGTCCCCAACCTCCCTCCACTGTCGCCCAACCATCTACAACCACAAACAACAATCCACAACCCATGGATTATGCAAATTTTTTAAAACTTACTGCCATTAATGCCCCTATGCAAACCCTAGCTACGTCACCATTGAAACCAGTTGAGTTCTATCACGGAGAACCAGTTGTGAAGTGGAAGAAACAAGAAGCAAAATAATTTATCGTACAACAAGGGCTTCAACTTGCAATTCTTGGGGAATTTTCGTATGGGAAGCTTGTTATTAGTGAATTACGTAAAGCAATTCCAATTCAATTTGAGATTAACGGTCATTGTTCATTTGGTTTAATTGAAGATAGTCATGTGTTGATTAAGCTGTCATTATTGGAGGACTATGTTCATCTTCTTTCAAAGCCAGCTTCTTTTTTAAAAGCTCAGTCAGACATGTGGCAGATTCGTTGTACAAAATGGAATCCATGGTGGACACCTGATGAATAGACTCCCAATGCCATAGCCTGGATTAGCTTTCCAGAACTGCCTCCTAATTTCTTTGGAAAGGAATGTGTATTTTCATTAGCTCGTGCAGTTGGTAATCCATTACATGCAGACTTAGCCACTCAAAATGGGACTAGACCTAGTTGTGCTAAGGTGAAGGTGGAAGTTAACTTGTTAGGTAAATTTCCTCATCGCATTAAGATTGTGGAAGATGCTGAAGAATCTGGGCCAGAAGAGTTCAAGTGGATAAGGATTAAGATTGATTATATGCAAAAATATTGCAAGACTTGCAAAAAACAAGGGCATAGTGAGGCAGAATGTTGGGTAATTCATCCCGAATTACACAAGAGATTTGAAGAAGGTGTTGAGTAACAAAGCAAGGAGAAGGCAGTTGTGGTGAGTTCAGATGCAATTGGGACTGCTGCAAATTCAACAAAGGTTCTAACTAGTGGAAAGGCGGTTGGTAAGCCTACTACGAATCAGGCCAAGCAAGAATGGATGCAAGAAAGGAAGAAAAAATACCAACGAGATAATATAGGTCACATTGTTGATAACAAACAAGGAAAGGAAGCTGACAAAGGTAAAAGGAAGGCCAAAGTTGAGGAAGTTACAACCAAGAACAAGTTTGATGCACTAGAGGTTGAGGAAGTTCATCAGCATACTCAGGGGCGGATCTACGTGGACAAGAAGGGGTGGTCCGCCACCCGGTTGCTCGGGTAAAATTTCATATGCATACTATTATTTCACCCAAAAGAAATTAAATAAAGAACGAGTGGCACCCGAAGTAACAAAAGTGGTTGCGGGTGCCATGGTTTTAGGCGCAACTTTTCAGGACATGTGATCGAGACTCATTTTATGCTTTTAGCACTCCAATTTTTTTTACCCTCTTTGACCCACTTTGTCCCTTTTTTATCTTCTTTTTTTCTTATCTTTTCTTAATTTCTTTTATATTTTTCACCTCTGTAACTCTCTTTGTGCAATTATTTTTTTATTATTTTTTTAAATTATAAAGTTATATCTTTCTTTTTTCTAGATCTCATAATTATCATTTGAATTTAATTTAGTTATTTTCTTTTTTATCCATCAAATTTGTTTTATTCCTTGATCTAAAAAAGACCAAAAGGTCTTAGTATGATTATCATCTATTTATTTATGCATCAAAATTTTGTAAAGCAAACTGAATGAATTTCAAAATGAATCGAATCAAAAGAAAGTGAATTAATACAAAACAAGGCGATCAAATATACATCCCAATTTAATCCCTTTGACTAGTGATAAGTTTAAATTAAATCTGATGGTATCCGCAACCAACAAATCCTGGATCCGCCTCTGAGCATACCTACAAATTACTGATGGTAAATGTGAGGATTATAACAATGGTAAGAAGAAGGAACATGGGGAAAAGCAAGCTAAGAAGAGCCAGTAGATGAAAAAGGAAGTCAATACTCAAGAGGAAATTAAGCATATGAATAAGGAAGCAGTATAAAAGGTGATGGAAAATGAGCATAATGGTAACCCTATCACTTCTGGGATTCAGTTGTCGGTTCCTAAAGATGATCAAGAATTAGCTAAGGCGAATTCTAGTGTTCCTAGTGATCAATGGACTGAAGAAATGACCAATAAGGAATCCACAATCAACTGGGTTCATAGAATATTTGGGACTAGCAAAGAGGAGCTAAAACACTCAAGGTGGAAACAAACAATTCTTGTCATGAGATTCCATCTCAAACAGTTGCAGATTCTGGGCAGATTGAGGATCTTTATGAGGTAAACTCTACAAAGGTATTATGTAGTGATGCAGTTGAGGTTTAGGATGATCAGTTGGGCACAACAAAGATAACAGAAGACAAGGTGAAGACGGAAGAAAAAGCCAAGCTTACCTGACGATAGGCTGGCGACGCTAGGCCTAAAGCCAGGCTCACTAGGCGTTAGGTTGGCGACGCCAGGCCTAAAGCCAGGTGCTTCTGATGAGGCAGTCACTGTAAACCCTAACCCTGGTGCATCTGGAGAGATTTTGGCATATGTAGATGGTGTTTCGGTGTATGCATTGGGGAACAAACTTGATGGAGATGATAATGGGAAGGTTAGGAATGATATAGCGGGATCAGACCAAATTTCAGGCAACGAGAATGGTGGTGATCACAATAGAATAGTGCATTCAGAGCATAATGCTACAGTAACTCCTGAGCTAGGCAGTGTCTATGAGCTGTAATTCAAAATAAAGCAGGCGGATGGTTCTTTTACGGAGGATAGCAAGGGGTATGAACAGGCTAATGAGCGGGCAATTGTTCCAAGAGCAACTGGGGAAATAGATGAAGTGCCTATGGATCCTGGCACTGACCAAATTATGCCGCTGCAAATTAGTGTTCCACTGAAGACTCCTCTACAACATTTACATGATTTAGTTACACACAATGTGACACCAATTGATGAATACTTAATGAGACAAAATCCAATAGAGGATGAAGGAGATGATGAATCAACAGCAGAAAAATTCAAACAAGTCGCTAAGGAAGGAGATTTATCACCCACAACTAGTTCTAAAGGAGGTAAGAAAACTAAGAAGAATCAGAATAAAGAGCTACCACAACCTTCAAGAATAATGCCCAGGAGGGCAGCTTCTCTATCTAAATGATGATGATCAAAACATTAATATGGAACATAAGGTCTGTGAATACACAACAAGCTTTTCCTAGGGTGATCAACATGAATAGGGAGCATAGTTTTTGTGTAGTTGCATTGATGGAGCCTTTAAAAAAAAGAGATTCATTGATAGATATAGAAGGAGGTTGAATATGGAGAATGCTTATGCAAATATTAATGGGCAGATATGGTTGTTCTTTAATGCAATGGTGGAATGGGAATTAGTGGAGGATACTGAGAAACAGGTGACTGTGAGAGTGTTTCACCATGATCTAGGGCAGCACATGATGATGACATTTTGTCACGACCCCAAACTAAGGGAGGCACGACTGGCACTCAATATTGTATTCGATCGAGTTAGCCACTAAACATACTAGCTAACTAAACTAGGGGCCCAACAGATCGGGCAGCACAACATCTAAAATACTAAGCCTGGAGCGTTAAGGTCATGACCTGAATAACAATAAGCCATATAAACAAAGGTAGACAAGCCAAAATAATAAAGTACTAGCTGGACGACGAGGCCGTGACTAAAGACATACATTCCTACACACATATATATACATGCCAAGCCTATGGGCTGGAGACTGAAAGCTGCAAAAAGAAACCCAGAATACTGTGTCCACAATAGCCTCTAAGAGTGTCATAATCACTGTCGGGACAAGGCCCCGACTATAGCCAAACTATACAACAAAAGTAACCATCCTATGAAAGCTCCAGGAAGAGGTGGAGCTTACCAACTCACAGCTGAACCCCGAAATCCTAGCGGAGGGGTCGATCAGAGTCCCTACCTGGACCTGCACGCACGAAACAAAAATGCAGTGTCCCCAGGCAACGGGACATCAGTACGAATGAAAATGTACTGGTATGTAAGGCAGAAAGTAGAACCATACATAGCTGATGTAAAAAGGGTAATAGAGATACCACCTGACACTGAAACTCTGATAGCCTCCATGGCTGACATCCGACCTCATAGTAATCAAATATGCATGGTATGCTCGTGTAATCGTATGTCGTGAATACATATATATTGATGCAAATGCATGACATACCCAACCAAATGCTAGCAATGGCGGTCTCTCCCGGTAGCTAACCGGTATCATATTGCCAACCTGTGGCTATCTGTACAATATATATAGTCTTTCGGGCAAATAGGCCCCTTACCTCCGATTATAGCTCGAAGTCCATGCATAATATGCCATGTATGATATGAACTTTGAATGCACATAATAGGCCATAACAAGAACTTAGCCAATCTTGGCTCATTGACACTCTTATTCTCATAATCTCATAATCACCTTCGTATCGCATACAAATGTCTCGTGGAACCTCATATGTTTTTTTTAATAAGCTTGAAAACTTAACTCGACTTTTAGAAAGATAACTCAACTCTGAAGACTTCATAAAAAGCTTAAGGTGCTTCACTTAGTCCTTATACCTGATTTCTTGATAATTAGTAAAAGCAAGTATTTCAAAAATCAAGTGTTTTAGTAGTTTAAACATAAAAATTATATTTGAGATTTTTGGAAATCGACGTATCACTTTAGAGATTTTAAAATACACTTTAATAAGGAAGAAGGACTGCACACAACCCAAATACGCCTTTATTTTTAAGTCACACAACCCAAATACGAATAAGAGTTCATATATATGGACATATAGTTAAGAAAGCCGACAAAATGACATATATAGATGCCGAATACCCTATTTAACCGAACAAGTTGAATATCAACCTAATAGCATCATGAAAATACTTCAGCTACAATACCAATGCCTTTCTCAGAAGGTCTTTCTAGCAATAGAATAGTAAAATACCACATTTGGCGTCTTAGGAATTTTCCAGAATTCGTGCTAAAAGGAAGGACGGAGCTTAGCCTTAACATACCTTTCCAACGAACGTCCGAATGCCGGTAGTTCCTTCACGAACGTTGTTCCTTACGTCCTAAGCTTCGCAAACACTATATATATGTAGCTTATACACACCTACAAAGAATTCATAATTGAGTTTAAATCGGCAGATTTTCCATATGACCCTAACTTGACGAAACGTCCGTAGAACTTTGTAAAAACGATCCTAAAAGAGTCCGAAGATGATTATCTTGGAAAACCAAGTATAAAGCTTGAAGAAACACCAAAAACAAAAAATTCCTATCTTCCAAAAATAGCTCCAAACACAGCTAATAGAAGGGGGAAACGATTGCAAAGCGTAGAGATTGCGTTTCTAGGCACGGGGGCAAACTTTAGCGATAGAAATCGTTAAAAACGCACCTTAATCACTCAAGAACACCACTGAACCCTTTATTCAGCTTTCTCACTGTTTTAGGATGAAGGTGAAATGTTTTTGTGTCTTAAAAGTCGGATTTTCCGACTTATACTACTTGTTTGACCCGACCCGGCTCGCGACCTGGTTTCAGCCCGGACGGTCCGTGGTAAAACAGTGATAACTTCTTACTCCAATGTCGGTTTGATGTGAGGGTTTTTTGGTTGCAAACTAGACTCGTAGACCTTCGATTTGGTAGGTTTGGGGTCCCATACCTCTTTATATATTGGAAGAAATGATCTGATACATTCGACCCAAAGTTTAGAAAATTTATTAGAGAAATTTACGATAACTTTTGCCGACCTTTATTTCGCAACTTGCTTGACTCCAAAAATTAACATGTGACCTGTGTGATATTATAATACCTCATAACACATTATTCTTAGCATATTAGACACTCTTAGTCTTATCCCACAGGTGCAAGTTAACTTAAACCTTCCGAACGTGCGGGGTGCTACCCGAGTCATTTCTTTAACCACAAACCTTTGTTTAAGGGATTCCTTTGACCTAAAGCTTTAGTTTTGTTCCTTGATATTACCACACATTTTCAGTCTTATTCTCCCAATGTGCTATACGCAATCATATATACCTTATATAACCACGCCACGTTACGTATATTACGTAAGAGAAGAGAGAGAGAAAAAAACACATGGGGTCTCACACATTTGTTTATGCAAAATGTTCAGCAATGGAGAGGTTGGAATTATGGGATCACTTGTATTACTTAGCAAGTGATATGAAATTGCCATGGTTGGTAGGAGGGGATTTCAATGTGGTATTGCATGAAGATGAGAAAATAGGAGGACTGTTAGTACACCCTCCTGAATATGAGGATTTTACATTTTGTGTAAACTCATGTGGCTTGTTTGAGCAAGGATATAAAGGAAGTCCATTTACATAGTGGAATGGGAGACCCAATGTTGCGTGTATATTCAAGAGATTGGATAGGGTCTTTGTGAATTTTCCATTTCAGAACATGTTGCCAAATATTGAAGTTGAACATCTAATCAGAACTGAATCAGATCATGCACCATTGCTAATAACATGCGGGGAGCAGACCATCAAATTTGTCAAGCCTTTCAGATTCTTGAATTTTTGGACTAAGCATGCCACATTTATGGATGTGGTGAGGCAGAATTGGGAAACTGATTTCATAGGGGATCCGTTTTTATGTTCAATCAAAAGCTCAAGAGGGTGAAGGCAACATTGTCAAAATGGAGTAGGGAAACATTTGGTGATATCTTCAAGCAGTTGGCTATTTTGGAGGACATTGTTAGGGTTAAAGAGATGTTGTTTGAAGAAGAGCCTACAGTTGAGAACAGGGTTGTGCTTCAAAAGGCTCAATCTGAATTGAAGAAATACTTAAGTATTGAGGAGCAGTATTGGAAACAAAAATCTAGGATGACTTGGTTTGCTGAAGGAGATAGGAATACAAGTTTCTTTCACAATGATGTCAATGTCAAAAGAAAGAAATTGCAACTGAAAAGAATCAAAAGTGGTAGTGGGGTATGGATTGAAGACCAGGAGCAATTGACTAAAGTTGCAGTGGACTTCTATCAAAAACAGTTCACAAATGAAGGTGGTGCTTCTGACTTTTCCTTGCTCAATAATTTACCTTCGATGGTCACTATGGAACAAAATTTGGAACTTGCAGATTGCCAGCAATTGAAGAGGTAAAGAAAATAGTTTTTGAGCTTAGTGGGGAGAGTGTTAGTGGTCCAGAAGGATTCACTGGCCTGTTTTATCAAACATGCTGGGATGTTATTGATGCTGATATACACAACATGGTGCTACACTTCTATGGAGAAGTTGCACTGCCTAAATCCATCACTCACACCAATCTATTATTGCTTCCTAAGAAACCTAGAGTTGAGACTTTTTTTGACTTAAGACCTAATAGCTTGAGCAACTTCAATAACAAGGTCATGTCTAGGATGTTACATGATAGATTGGAAAGTTTTTTGCCTTCTCTAATATCTCCTAATCAATCTGGATTTGTGAAGGGTAGGAATATATTTGAGAACATTTTATTGACTCAAGAAATTGTCACAGACATAAGGTTAAGGGGAAAGCCAGCTAATGTGGTGGTCAAGCTTGATATGGATAAGGCCTATGATAGGGTTTCATGGAAGTACTTATTGCATGTAGTGAAGAAGATGGGATTTTATGAGCACTTCATCAACATGGTGTGGAACTTAGTGTCAAATAACTGGTACTCAGTATTGGTGAATGGGCAGTCCTCAGGTTTCTTTAAGTATACAAGGCGTATGAAGCAAGGGTATCCCCTATCACTAGCATTGTTCATTCTGTCAGCTGAGGTACTTTCCAGTTCTTTGAATAAGCTCTTTGAAAACAAGTCATTTGTGGGGTTTGGAATGCCTAAGTGGTCTGATCCTTTAAGCCACTTGGCATATGCTGATGATACTATAATCTTTGCTTCTGCTCATCCTCCATCCCTGTGCAAGATTGTGGCAGTGTTGGGGAACTATGAGAAGATATCATGCCATATGATCAACAAAGATAAGAGTTCATACTACATGTATTCAAAGATTTCTAATGGATTATTTCAGGCGGTTGGAGCTATTACAGGATTTGCAAGAGGTAAATTCCCCTTCACATATCTAGGGTGTCCTATTTTTTACACTAGAAGGAGGAACAAATATTATGAGGATCTTATCAAGAAGGTAAATGCTAAATTGCATTCATGGAAAGGAAAGATGCTGCCATTTGGAGGAAAGGCGACACTCATTTCTAGTGTGTTGCAAAGTATGCCAGTCCACATGTTATCAGTCCTTCATCCACGAGAAAATGTCCTGGAGCATCATCATAAGATTTTTGCTAGGTTCTTTTGGAGCACAAAGGAAGAAGGAAGAAGCAAACATTGGGCTTCATGTAAAAATCTTTGCCTTCCTAAAGAGGAAGGGGGCCTAAGTTTTAGGTCCTTACATGATGTATCGAAGGAACTGTTTGCTAAACTATGGTGGAGGTTTAGGACCACAAAATCTTTGTGGTCAAATTTCATGTGGAATAAGTATTGCAAGAAGGAAATACCAATGGTGGTGCAGTTTAGAAGGGGGTCTCATGTTTGGAGATAAATGCTGAATGCTAGGGAAGAAGTAGAACATGAGATCCTATGTGAATTGAAGAGTGGAACAACTAATATTTGGCATGAAATATGGTCTGGATTGGGTGCACTTTATCACGTATTACATGAAGACTTTCCAATCAATGAAGATCTTCAGGATGTGGTAGAATTGAGGCAAGGTGAAACATGGGATGATCAACTTCTAGATCAAACTTTCAATGAGGAAATTGAAGAACATATAAGGCTAAATGTCACGACCCGAAAGTCCACCTACAGGTCGTGATGGTGTCTAACGTTGAACCCGCTAGACAAGCCAACGTTTTGATTAAATTGACTTATTAACAGTTAGAATAACAAAAATAAGTGGAACAATTATAATAGAAATGCAAAAGTAATACAAAATGCACGAACTAAATATAAATCTCGTGATAGTTTTCCTTAAGTACAACCCCAGAAACCGGAATCACAAACTCACGAACAGTCTAAGAGTTTACTAAATACAATGGTCTGAAATAAGTAGATACAACTGTCTTGGAACTACAGAAATAAGACAAAAGATGAGGAAAATGATAAGAGGTGAC
The DNA here is from genome assembly GCA_005239495.1 of Nicotiana undulata. Classification (NCBI taxonomy): domain Eukaryota; kingdom Viridiplantae; phylum Streptophyta; class Magnoliopsida; order Solanales; family Solanaceae; genus Nicotiana; species Nicotiana undulata. Next base: position 41,694 of record ML253563.1, on the reverse strand, counting down.
GCCAAGTCCTGCGGACGACTGCAGGACTACCTCGGTGTCGTCGTGGACTGAAGGATACTCCCTGGCTCAGTGTCCACTGGGTCCGACGCTGTAATCTGCACAACATAGAGAAGTGCTGGTGTAGCATCAGTACAACCGACCCCATGTACTGAGTAAGTGCCAAGCCTAACCTTGGCGAAGTAGTGACGAGGCTAGGACACGACAACAAATAACACCTGTGCAGTTCAATAATATAACAGGAAGTAATGACAGAAAATAAACAAGTAATACAACAACGGGGGAGAACATGATAGGAATAAGGGGCAACAACTACTAAAACAACAGAGCAAGATAATAATTGAAATGTAGAAATAACAGCAGAAATTTAACAGCTCAGAACAAGTAAATAAACAGAAAAGGTACGGCATGTCCCCTCGTGCATAACCTCACAATCACTCGGCACGGAATATCCCCTCGGGCGTAACATAAATAAAAGCAACAATTTAATAGGGAAATAATAGGAAACCTCAAATACACAGAAATGTTCAACAAAGATTCTATCATCCCGGCAAGGGACTCAGCTATAACCAATCTCACTCAGAGGTATAACTCAACAATAAAATTCTCAACCGAACGAATAATCAAATAACTTTCCACATCATTAAATACACTAAATATATCAATTCAAGAATGATAATAAATCTGTGACACAGAGGATATCAAAGAACACAATGAAAGTTATCAAGTTCGACTCACGGGCATGCTTGACCACAACATATAAGTGTCCGTCACCTCACCTATGCGTTGGACATGGAATAACACATAGCAAATAAGACTCTATACCTATTCCCTCAAGCTAAGGTTAGGCCAACCACTTACCTCGGCTCCAAGAATGCAAATCAAGCCTCTAACACCGCTTTTCCTCTCGAATCTGACTCCGAAACGATTGTATCTATACATAATAGACCCAATAATATCAATAATTATTCAACAATTCAATTCCAAAGCCTAATTATAGATTTCTCAACATTCTTCCAAAATTTCCAAAATTCGACCCCGGACCCGCTTGGTCCAAATACGAGGTTCGGACCAAAACCCGATCACCCATTTCCCCACGAGCCCGAATATACAATTTGTTTTGAAATCCGACCACAAAACGAGGTCAAATTCCCAAATATTCAAAAAGCCCTAACTCTACCCAAAACCCCAATTTCTACCTTTGATTTCATGTTTTTAGGCCTAGAATCTAATAGATATTGATGAAAAATGGAAGAAACTAAGTTGAAGATTACTTACCTAAGAGGTTATGGTGGAAGAATTGCTCCAAAATCGTCTAAGAGGGTTGGGGAAGATGAAGTTTGAGAAAAATGGGGTAAATCCCGTAATGGGTTCTGTTTTGGGTACTGAAAAGTAACTGGGCGATTTTGTACTATGCGATCGTGGGGCTAAGGGTGCGATCGCATAGTGGAACTGGGCTAAGCTGTGCGGTCGCGGATGAGAAGGTGCGATCGCACTGGGTTATGGACCCTCACCCTATGTGATCGCGGATGAGATTGTGCGGTCGCACATGCCACTGGCCAGCCCCCTCCCCCCAGACTACCACTACACTATCCGATCGCGTAGCTCACTATGCGATCGCATAGTGTCACAGATTAACTCCCTCAGCACAAAGCTATGCGATCGCATAGAGTAAAACACCAGACACCAGAAAACTCATTTTACACCAGATTATTCTTACTTTTTGCACTCCGACACCAACCCGAAACTCACCCGAGCCCTCGGGGCTCAAAACGAAATATACACACGACTTCAAAAATATCCTACAGACTTATTCGAGTAATTAAACAACCAAAACAACATCATAAACATCAAATTAAACCTCAAAATACATAGAAAATCCTGAAAACTTCATAACTTTAAAATTCTCCATTTTTAGTCCGAATCACGTCAAACTACGTCCGTTTCTTACCAAATTTCACAGATAACACGTAATAAATATATTGAACCTGTTCCGGGCTCCGAAACCATAATACGGGCCCGATAATACAGGTTTCACATCAATTCTCATTTTCAAAAGCCTTTATATTTTTTAGAAAATAATTTTCTTTAAAAATTCATTTCTCGGACTTGGGACCTCGGAATTCGATTCCGGGCATACGCCCACGTCCCATATTTTCCTATGGACCCTCCGGGACCGTCAAATCACGGGTCTAGGTCTGTTTACCAAAAATGTTGACCAAAGTCAACTTTATTCATTTAATTATCATAAATTCAACATTTATTCAATTTTCCACATAAAGGCTTCCCGGCTACGCGCTCGAGCTGCGCACGCACATCGAGGTGAGATAAATGGAGCCTTTCAGGGCCTCAGAACACAGATTAAGTTAAAATTACACGGGATGACCTTTTGGGTCATCACAATATCCACCTCTAAAACAAACGTTCGTCCTCGAACGGACATAGAAAGGTACCTAAAACGAGAAACAGATGGGGATATCGGCTCCGCATATCGGACTCGGACTCCCAAGTAGCTGCCTCAACAGGCTGACCTCTCCACTGAACACGAACTGAAGGATAACTCTTCGATCTCAACTGAACCTGCCGAGCTAATATGGCTACCGACTCCTCCTCATAAGTCAAATCCTTGTCTAACTGGACACCGTTGAAGTCAAGTACATGAGATGGATCCGCAATATACCTCAGAAGCATAGATACGTGAAACACCAGGTGCACAGCTGATAAACTCGGTGGCAAGGCAAGTCTATAAGCCACCTCTCCTACCTTATCCAGAATCTCGAATGGACCAATGTACCTAGGGCTCAACTTGCCCTTCTTTCCGAACCTCATCACACCCTTCATGGGCGACACCCGAAGAAATACCCGGTCTCCTATCATATATGCCAAATCTCGAACTCTGTGATCCGCATAACTCTTCTGCCTGGAATGAGCTATATGAAGTCTATCCTGAATGATCTTCACCTTGTCCAAAGCATCCTGGACTAACTCAGAACCCAACAATCTGGCCTCTCCCGGCTCAAACCATCCGACTGGCGACCGACACCGCCTACTATACAACGCCTCATACAGAGCCATATGAATGCTCGACTGATAGTTGTTGTTGTAGGAAAACTCAGCTAAAGACAAGAACTGGTCCCATGAACCTCCAAAGTCAATGACACACGCTCGTAGCAATCCTCCAAGATCTGAATAGTACGCTCGGACTGTCCGTCCGTCTGAGGATGAAATGTTGTGCTCAAATCAACCCGTGTGCCCAACTCACGCTGAAATACTCTCCAGAAATGGGATGTAAAATAAGTACCTCGGTCTGAAATAATGGATACGGGCACACCATGGAATCGAACAATCTCTCTCATATAGGTCTTTGCTAACTTCTCCGCTGAATATGAGACTGACACAGGAATGAAGTGTGCTGACTTGGTCAGCCTATCCACAATAACCCACACCACATCGAACATCCTCTGAGTCCATGGGAGTTCAACTACAAAGTCCATGGTGATATGCTCCCACTTCCACTCGGGAAGCTTAATCTGCTGCATCAAACCACCGGGTCTTTGGTGCTCGTACTTAACCTGCTGACAGTTCAAGCACCGAGCTACATAGGCTACAATATCCTTCTTCATCCTCCGCCACCAATAATGCTGCCGCAAGTCCTAGTACAGCTTTTCGGCGCCCGGATGAAGGGAATACCGGGAACTATGAGCCTCCTATAATATCAACTCACGAATACCATCAACATCAGGTACGCAAATACGACCCTGCATCCTCAAGACTCCCTCATCATCAACTGTGACCTGCTTGGCACCTCCGTGCCGGACTGTATGTCTAAGAACACATAAATGACGATTATCATAATGCCTGCCCCGAATACGATCATACAATGAAGAACGGTCCACGGAATGGGCCAAACCACTGCTAGTCTCAGAAACCTCCAATCTCATAAATCTGTTGGCCAAAGCCTGAACATCCAAGGCAAGCGATCGCTCTCCGACTGATAGATAAGCAAGACTACCCATACTGGATGACTTTCGGCTCAAAGCATCGGCCACCACATTGGCCTTCCCCGGATGACATAGAATGGTAATGTCATAATCCTTCAACAACTCTAACCATCTCCCCTGCCTCATATTCAACTCTTTCTGCTTGAACAAATATTGCAGACTCTTGTGATCCGTGAACACCTCACATGACACCTATAAAGATAATGCCTCCAAATATTCAACACATGAATAATAGCTGCTAACTACAAATCATGAACTGGATAATTCTTCTCATGAACCTTCAACTGACGTGAAGCATAAGCTATAACCTTGCCCTCCTGCTTCAACACTGCACCAAGTATAACCCGTGAAGCATCACAATACACGGTATAAGGCCCTGAACCTGTGGGCAAAACTAACACCGGTGCCGTGGTCAAGACTGTCTTGAGCTTCTGAAAGCTCGCCTCACACTCATCAGACCACCTGAACTGGGCACCCTTCTGGGTTAACCTGTTCATCGGGGCTGCCATAGATGAAAAGCCCTCCACAAATCGGCGATAATAACCTACTAAGCTCAAGAAGCTCCGAATCTCTGCAGCTGAGGTGGGTCTAGGCCAATCTCTGACTGCTGAAATCTTCTTGGATCCACCTGAATACCCTCTGCCGACACCACATGGCCCAGAAATGCCACCGAACTCAACCAGAACTCACACTTAGAAATTTGGCATACAACTGACTATCCCTCAGAGTCTGGAGGACGACTCGAAGATGCTACTTATGCTCCTCACGGCTACGGGAGTATATCAATATATCATCAATGAAAACAATAACGAACAAGTCTAAATAAGTCCTGAACACTCGGTTCATCAACTCCATAAAAGCAGCGGGGGAATTTGTCAACCCAAATGACATCACCAAGAACTCATAATGCCCATAACGAGTACGAAAGGCTATCTTAGGGACATCAGACGCCCTAATCCTCAGCTGATGGTAACCAGATCTCAAATCTATCTTGGAAAACACTGTAGCACCCTTAAGCTGGTCAAATAGATCATCAATCCTCGGCAAAGGATACTTATTCTTAATAGTAACCTTATTCAACTGCCGGTAGTCAATACACATCCTCATTGAGCCATCTTTCTTCTTGACAAACAATACTGGGGCATCCCAAGGAGAAACACTAGGCCTAATTAAGCCTCTATCCAACAAATTTGCAACTGATCCTTCAACTCTGGCGGAGCCATACGATACGATGGAGTAGAAATGGGCTGAGTGCCCGGAGCCAACTCAATGCAAAAATCAATTTCCCTGTCGGGTGGCATACCCGGCAGGTCGGCAGGGAATACCTCTGGAAACTCACGAACCACGGGCACAGACTCCATAAAAGGAACCTCAGCACTAGAATCACAAACATCAGCCAAATAGGCCAAACAACCCTTCTCGACCATGCGCCGAGCCTTCATATATGAAATAACTCTACCGGATGAATGACTATGAGTCCCTCTCCACTCCAAACGAAGTACTCCTGGCAAGGCCAAGGTCACTGTCTTCGCATTACAGTACAGAATAGGATGATAGGGCGGTAGCCAATCCATCCCCAAAATAACATCAAAGTCAACCATATCAAGAAGCAAAAGATCTACCTGAGTCTCTAGACCACCAATAACCACTAAGACGAACGGTAGACTCGATATACCACAGTAGAATCACCCACCGTGTAGACACATATACAGAAGTACTCAGGGAATCACGGGGCGTACTCAGATAAGAGGCAAAATATCAGGACACATAGGAGAATATAGACCCCGGATCAAATAAAACCGAAGCATCTCGGCTGCAAACTAAAACCGTACCTGTATTAACTGCATTAGAGGCCTCAGCCTCAGTCCTGGCAGGAATAGCATAGCATCAGGGCGGAGCCCCTCCAACCTCAACATCTCTGGGTCGACCTACTGTGGGTTGACCTCTACCTCTCGTGGCCTATCCTCTACCTCTATGAATCTGACCTCCACTTTTGGCACCTCGACCACCAACCCTAGCTGGCTGAGGGGGTGGGGGTGCACCTGATGCGGGAACCATAGCACAGGAACCCTGATACTGAGGACCACCAAAACCTTGGGGGCAAACCTGGAAATGTGCCCCGTACCACCGCAAGTGAAGCAAAACCTCGGCTGCTGAGAATACTGACCTTGGAACTTCCCCTGACGACCAGAATGACAACCCTGAAAGCTCTGAATCGGCGGTGCACTAATGAGAGCTGATGGTGCACTGCGGGATACCTGAGTGCCGACTGATAAAGCCTAAGAGGATTCCCTCTGCCAAAAGAATCTCTGCCTCCAGATGAGGCGCCATTGAACCGGCCAAAATGATGAGGTCTCTTGTCAGACCCCTGACCACTACCCTGTGATAACACCATCTCAATACGCCTGGCCACATCGGCCGCATCTTGAAAGGAGATATCAGTACCTGTCTCCCTGGCCATATGATGTTTGATAGGCTAAGCTAGAACCTCGATAAACCTCCTCACTCTCTCTCGATCAGTGGGGAGTATCATAATAGCATGACGGGCCAGAGTGATGAACCTGGTCTCGTACCCTGTAACAGTCATACATCCTTGCTGGAGGCGCTCAAACTGCCTCCGAAGATCCTCCCTCTGAGTAACTGGAAGAAACTTCCCCAAGAACAGCTCGGAGAACTGAGCCTAAGTCAAAGGTGCAGACCCAGCTGGTCTGGTCAAGCAATAGTCTCTCCACCAAGTCTTGGCGGTGCCAGAAAGACGAAATGTAGAAAAATCGACCCCATTGGTCTCTACAATGCCCATGTTCCGAAGAACCTCATAACAACTGTCCAAGTAATCCTTGGGATCCTTTGATGGTGCACCAGTAAACGTAGTAGAAAATAGCTTGGTGAACCGACCTAATCTCCATGGGGAATCTGCTGACATAACTGCTCCCTCAACTGCTGGTGCAACAATACCCGGCTGAGCTACTCCGACTACCTGAGGTGCCAGAGTCTGGAACTGGGGAGACAACTGCTCTGGTGTGCGAGTAGCAGGAGTTTGGGGCCCTCCCCCAGCCTGAGAGACGGCTGGTGCAGTAGGAAGAAGACGGACTGAGCCACGCTCTCCATAAGTCCCACTAAGCGGTCAAGAGCGTCCTAAAGAACCGGGGTGGCAATGAACCCCTCTGGGACCTGAGCTGGTCCGCCTGGAACCGTCTGAGCAGGAACCTCACCAGCAAAGTCTACATGTGGGTCCTCTGCTGGGGCTGCGGCTCTAGGATGAGCCCTGCCCCTGCCTCGACCTCTAGCACGACCTCTGCCTCATCCTCAGCCCCTTGTAGGAGCTGCAACAGGAGGATCGGGCTGCTTATCGGTAGATGAGGAATCACGCGTTCTGGCCATCTCCGAGAGAATAGAATGGAAACTCAATTAGAATTTAGAATTCAAATCGCACGATAAAGAAGAAAAAATAGTGAAGTCATTCCTAACTTTGTAGCCTCTGGGGGATAAGTACAGACGTCTCCGTACCGAACCCTCCGACTCTACCAAGTTTGTCCGTGAGTTGTGAGACCTAAGCAACCTAGAGCTCTTATACCAACTTGTCACGACCCAAAATCCCACCTACAGGCCGTGATGGCGTCTAACGTTGAACCCGCTAGACAAGCCAACGTTTTGATTAAATTGACTTATTAACAATTAGAATAACAAAAATAACTGGAACAATTATAATAGAAATGCGGAAGTAATACAAAATGCAAGAAATATATAGAAATCTCGTGATAGTTTTCCTTAAGTACAACCCCAGAAATCGGAATCACAAACTCATGAACTGTCTAAGAGTTTACTAAATACAATGGTCTGAAATAAGTAGATACAACTGTCTTGGAACTACAGAAATAAGACAGAAAATGAGGAAAATGATATGAGGTGACGCCAAGGCCTGCGGACGTCTGCAGGACTACCTCGGTGTCGCCGTGGACTGAAGGATACTCCCTCGCTCAGTGTCCACTGGGTCCGGCGCTGTAATCTGCACAACATAGAGAAGTCCAGGTGTAGCATTAGTATAACCGATCCCATGTACTGAGTAAGTGCCAAGCCTAACCTCGGCGAAGTAGTGACGATGCTAGGACACGACAACAAATAACACCTGTGCAGTTCAATAATATAACAGGAAGTAATGACAGGAAATAAAAAAGTAATACAACTACGAGGGAGAACATGCTGGGAATAAGGGGCAACAACTGCTAAAACAACAGAGCAAGATAATAATTGAAATGTAGAAATAACAGCAGGAATTTAACAGCTCAGAACAAGTAAATAAACACAAAAGGCACGACATGTCCCCTCGTGCATAACCTCACAATCACTCGGCACGGAATGTTCCCTCGTGCATATATAAATAAATCACTCGGCATGGAATGTCCCCTCGTGCATAATCTCACAGTCACTCAGCACAGAATGTCCCCTCGAAATAATCACTCGGCACAGAATGTCCCCTCGTGCAATAAATAAATAAACCACTCGGCACGGCATGTCCCCTCGTGCAAAACCTCACAATCACTCGGCACGGAATGTCCCCTCGTGTGTAACATAAATAAATGTAACAATTAGACAGGGAAATACAACAATAGGAAACCTCAAATACACAGAAATGTTCAACAAAGATTCTATCGTCCCGGCAAGGGACTCAGCTATAACCAATCTCACTCAGACGTATAACTCAACAATAAAATCCTCAACCGAACGAATAATCAAATAACTTTCTACATCATTAAATATTCTAAATATATCAATTCCAGAATGATAATAAATCTGTGACACAGAGGATATCAAAGAACACAATGAAAGTTATCAAGTTTGAATCACGGGTATGCTTGACCACAATATATAGGTGCCCGTCACCTCACCTATACGTTGGACATGGAATAACACATAGCAAATAAGACTCTATACATATTCCCTCAAGCTAAGGTTAGGCCAACCACTTACCTCGGCTCCAAGAATGTAAATCAAGCCTCTAACACCGCTTTTCCTCTCAAATCCGGCTCCCAAACAATTGTATCTATACATAATCGACCCAATAATATCAATAATTATTCAACAATTCCATTCCAAAGCCTAATTATAGATTTTCCAACATTCTTCCAAAATTTCCAAAATTCGACCCTGGACCCGCTTGGTCCAAACACGAGGTTCGGACAAAAACCCGATCACCCATTCCCCCACGAGCCCGAATATACAATTTGTTTTGAAATCTGACCCCAAAACGAGGTCAAATTCGCAGATATTCAAAAAGCCCTGACTCTACCGAAAACCCCAATTTCTACCTTTGATTTCATATTTTTAGGCCTATAATCTAATAGATATTGATGAAAAATGGAAGAAAATAAGTTGAAGATTACTTACCCAAGAGGTTATGGTGGAAGAATTGCTCCAAAATCGCCTAAGAGGGTTGGGGAAGATGAAGTTTGAGAAAAATGGGGTAAATCCCGTAATGGGTTCTTTTTTGGGTACTTAAAAATAACTGGGCGATTTTGTTCTATGAGATCGCGGGGCTAAGGGTGCGATTGCATAGTAGAACTGGGCTAAGCTGTGCGTTCGCGGATGAGAAGGTGCGATCGCACTGGGTTATGGACCCCCACCCTATGCGATCGGGGATGACATTGTGCGGTCGCACATGCCACTGGCCAACCCCCCTCCCCCAGACTACCGCTGCACTATGTGATCGCATAGTGTCACGGATTAACTCCCTCATCCCAAAGCTATGCGATCACGGAAGGAACTATGCTATGCATAGAGTAAAACACCAGACACCAGAATACTCATTTTACACCAGATTTTTCTTACTTTTTGCACTCCCACACCTACCCGAAACTCACCCGAGCCCTCGGGGCTCAAAACCAAATATACACACCACTTCAAAAACATCCTACAGACTTATTCGAGTAATTAAACCACCAAAATAACATCATAAACATCAAATTAAACCTAAAAATCCATAGAAAATCCTCAAACTTCATAACTTTCAAATTCTCCATTTTTAGTCCGAATCACGTCAAACTACATCCGTTTCTTACCAAATTTCACAGATAACACGTAATAAACATATTGAACCTGTTCCGAGCTCCGGAACCATAATACAAGCCCGATAACATAGGTTTCACATCAATTCTCATTTTTGAAAGCCTTTATATTTTTCGAAAAATAATTTTCTTTAAAAATTTATTTCTCGGACTTGGGACCTCGGAATTCGATTCCGGGCATACGCCCAAGTCCCATAATTTCCTACGGACCCTTCGGAACCGTCAAATCACGGATCCGGGTCCATTTACCAAAAATGTTGACCAAAGTCAACTTTATTCAATTAATTATCATAAATTCAACAATTATTCAATTTTCCACATAAAGGCTTCCTGGATACGCGCCCGGGCTGTGCACGCACATCAAGATGAGATAAATGGATCCTTTCAGGGCCTCGGAATACAAATTAAGTTAAAATTACACGGGATGACCTTTTGGGTCATCACACTAAATTTGCATTATGAAGGCATTGAGGGATACTGGGATAGGCCATACTGGATGCCAACTACTTCAAGCAAGTTCAGTGTTAGCAGTTCTTGAAAAATATTAAGACATATGGCTGATCGTAATAAGGAATTCAAGTTAATGTGGATTAAAGTCTTACCATTCAGGATATCATTCTTCTTGTGGAGATTGTGGAGGCAGAAAATAGCCACTGATGACATGTGGAGGAGGAAAAGGAAAATGTTGATGTCTAGGTGTTAGTGTTATCAGCAGCACCAAGAGGAATCTATTGAGCATATATTTTTCACAAGTCCTACTGCCTCTAAGGTATGGAACTTATTCATGGGGGCTGCTGGAATTACTTTGCCATTAATTCAGTTGAAGCATGTTATAAGGCATTGGTGGTATGCTCAATGTTGTCCAAACTTAAAGCCATTGTTTCAAGCAGTACCAGCTATCATCACCTGGGAATTGTGGAAGAGAAGAAATGTAGGTAAACATGGGGGTTCAGTGTCCACAAATAGGGTGATTCATGAGATCAATAGGACATTGCATCAACTGGAAAGGGTGATGTATGCTTGGATGCCTAACATTCCATTGTTATGGACAAACATAATTCAATATTTTGAAGGATATAAACCTATATTGATCACTACAAGAGTAACATGGCAGCTTCTTTTTCATGGTTGGTACAAATGCAATATTGATGGAGCCTCAAAAGAAAATCCTGGTCCTATCTCCTTAGGCTTTTGTGTGAGGGATGATGAAGGTAATGTGATGTATGCAAGGGCAGTATACCTGGGGGTGACAACTAATGTGGTGGCTGAAGCTAAGGCTATTCTTCGAGGATTGGAATACTGTGTAGAGCATGATTTACACCCTCTCATATTGGAGACTTATTCATTGGTGATGAAGAACGTGATAGAAGGGGAATGAGATCCTCCTTGGTAATTGAAAATGATGTGAAGAAAATTAGAGAGATGAAGGGAAACTTCAATGTGATCTTTCAACATGTGTTCAGAGAAGGCAACTCAGTGGCGGATTTTATAGCTAACATTGTATTTCTTTTGCAAGTACATCTGAGTTTCATTCGTTCTCTGAACTGCCTAGTGCATGGAGGAGGTTGATCAATCTAGACAAATCTCAAACACCTAACCTTAGGGTTAGGATAGCAAAGAGAAGAACCCCATACTGATGACTTCACAGGATTGGACTCGGCACAAACCTGCATGTTTCTTTTATGTCTCATTCTATAAGTTATTAAGGTACTTTCCAGTGGTATTAGCATGGTCACATGCTCATTCTGGGGGTGCTTTGATAGTGTACAGGAAAAATGTGATAAGAAGGTGTTGGATGGTACAATTTATTCTGATATGTTCAAATGCTAAGGAAATGGTTGAACCTGTTAAGTTGGATCTCTGAAGATTGTTGAATCATTTTTCAATGGTATTAGCATGGTTTCATGCTCAATTTGAGGATGATTTAGCAATGTTTAGAATGATTTCGACATTAAAGGTTCTGGAAGGGAAGGATCTGAGCTTACAAGATCACAGAAATGCACATTCTCTAATGCTTAGGTATGCTTGGATTTACCCTGGCGTCGCCAGCTTAAGGCCAGCCTCAAGCCTGGCTTTTGCCTGGCAAGGCCTGCTTAAAGCCAGCACCAGCCTGACCTTTGCCTTTCAAGGCCTGCTGAAAGCCAGCCCCAACCCTTCTTTTGCCTTGCAAGGCCTGCTTAAAGCCAACCCCAGCCTGGCTTTTGCCTTGCAAGGACAACCCCGACCTGGCTTTTGCCTTGCAAGGCCAGCCTAAAGCCAGCCCTAGCCTGGCTTTTGCCTTGCAAGGCCAGCCTAAAGCCAGGTACTTTTACATGTTAAATTTGATGAGTGCGCATATGATTAATACTTGGACAAACTCAGTACACTGCATATGGAGATCATATAGTAGCTACACTTGGAAGACTATGCTGGCTTCAATTCTGTGGTAGAGATGTTTGGAATTCATTTTAGCCGATGGAGTATACCCTAGCGCCTGGTGAGATCTTGATAGGTGTTGCTTGGTATTTACCACTGGAAATTGGATTCACATACACTGACAGGAGAATGAAGCACTCAACTTATTTTGTTGTAATAGCTAGTTCATTAGACTTTAGCTTTTCTATCTTTTTAATAGCTAGTAGCTTCATGCAAATTCTATTTTGGTTTGGACATCTTGTAAGCTTTGGACCCATTTTGGGATTTTATTTATATATTAGCCACTAGGCAGCCTGTCTAGTGATATATTTGCTAAAAAAATAATAATAAATAAACATAAAAGGAGAAAGAAAGCAAAGAATAAAGAAAAACGAGAAAAAAAAGGAGAAAAAGAGGCAATTACCCACATAAGCTACAATGGGTATGATGGGTAATAAGTTTGAAGGGTAGAGAAATAAATGGATATGCAAGAGTAATTGGTTTGATTTTTATGGGTAAAGCTATAAAACTCCCAATTAACAAACATGACAACTAATTAAGGTTGTAAAGTGGGCCGGGCCTAAACGGGCCAAGTGGGCTGGGCTCAAGTGGGCCGGGCCCATCGGTCTCGGGCTTCACAGGCCTTTGTGTAGTAACCGGCTCGGGAAGGGCCCAGACCCATATGGTCCCGGGCTAAGGGGACCGATCCCCAAGCCTAAGTGGGCCCGGGCTATTTTTTTATCTAAGGCAATTTCTTGTAAATTATATTATATAATTGTGACTTAAATTTTGTAATTCAAATTTAAACACAAAAATATTATAAAGAGACATTCAAAGGAATGCGTTATAATATTTATTATTATGACATTAAAAAAAATGGCAATATCTTTCTTAGTCTTCCTCCCCTCCAATGGAATGAGCACAACAAGGTGATAATACCACCATTGTAAGGAAAAAAACCTAATCAAGATGTGCCAAAATACAAGTTATATATTAGTTTACATTGTATCTCTTACAAATTTCATAAATCCTTCAAGGTCTGGAGGAATTTCCATTGGTGGTGACGGAAAAGAAGCTAGTTCATCACTGCTTCCCGCGCGAAGCAGCATCCTCCGCATGTTCAGCTAGCATTTCTTAGTAAGCTTCGTCTACTGGTTGTAATAGCTTGGCCACTAGATTCACCAATATTGAATTTTTTTCCTTACTGTTACCAAAGATTTTTTTTCAAAGAATAGACCATATTAATTATAATTATACAAAGTAAAACAAACAAAACCATAATATTAAAACTTAAGAGTTGGAACAAGTTTACCGAATTGGCGAACAACTTGTTAAAAATTATATATCGTTGAAGACTTGACAATTTTTCACAAATTGCAACAATAAAGTAAGCAATTATAGAAGAAAATTGAGAGCGATTGAGAGAGATTGATGATTTTGTGAGAAAAAGGAAAGAATGAGGGGGTATTTATAGTTGAGAATAGGGAAAAAGTATAATTATAAAAAGTTTGGGGTTAAAACAAAGTTGGAGGTAAAATGACTATTTTTGCAGGGCAACAGCTATATTTTAAATCTTCCAACGGTTGGAAATTTTTTTCAGAATTTTTTTTTAAAAATTTAGCCGTTGGGCCCGTTTAGGCTCGGTTGCACCGGCCCACTTAGAAGTCGGTCCCGGGCCCAAATGGTCCCGGGCTCGCGGGCTCAAATGTGAGGACTGGCCCACATGGGCTCATAGACCTAACTGGTCCCGGGCTTAAACGGGCCGACCCGTTTAGGCCCACTACCCATATGGGTTCACAGGCTTGGGCCGGACCGACCCACATTACAGCCTTACAGTTAATTAACTACATTTCTAACACAAACCTATAACGCTCATACAATCACTCCACAACTTTCTCTCCCTCATTTAATGCTTGCTTTAACTCAAGATGCTCTCATTTCTCCTTCACGTAACTGCTTTTAAATCTAATTGTAATACTTTTAATATATTAACTTTTATGATACATTGTGTTGTATAATTATTGAATACATGATGAATAGTAATGTTATATATGAATATACATTACTAGTATATATTCATAGTATCTTAATGGTATAATATGATATACATATACATACATATATATAAAATACTATCATGTATGACGTATATATGATGTATACATACAATATAATACAATCATTAATAACTTTTTCAGCCATTGTATGTATAAAATGTGTATTTAGTAATAGTGTGTGTGTGTGTGTATATATATATATATATATATATTGTAACGACCCGGTCGGTCGTTCCGTGAGACTAACCCCGTTTTTCCTGTTTCGACTTTATCATTTGTTGTTTAGCTCATTTATGTGATTTTGGGTAGGTTGGATTGGGTTCGGTGTGGTCGTGGTGAGAGATGAAACACTTGGTCTCTTAGTTGACTTAATAGTTGGAAAAGTCAACTAAAAGTTGACTTATAGGTAAACGACCTCGGAATGTGGATTTTATGGCTCGAATAGCTTCGTTAGGTGATTTGGAAGTTAGGAGTGTGTTCGAAATGTGGTTTGGAGGTCCGGAGTAGAATTAGGCTTGAAATGGCAAAATTGAGTTTTTGGCGATTTTCAGTCGGGAGTTGAAAATTATCTATCGGGGTCGGAATGGAATTCCGAAAGATGAAACAAGTTCGCAATGTCATTTGGGATGTGTGTGCAAGTTTTCAGGTCATTCAGACGAGGTTTGGTTAGTTTCGGCATCGTTGGTGAATTTCGGAAGATTGAAAGTCCTTAAGCTTGAATCATGAGTTGATTTGGTGTTTCAATGTTATTTTGGGTGTTTCGAGTGTTCGACTAAGTTCGGGTGATAATTTATGACTTGTGGGTACCATTAGTTGAGGTCTCGAGGGCTTCAGGAGGAGTACAGATGGTTGACGGATGAGTTTTTGGCCTTAGAGTTTGCTGGTGTGAGCTGTTCTGTGATTTCCGCAGATGCGGAGGGGTGGCCGCAGGTGCGAGTTGGGCATCGCAGGTGCGGAAATGGTTAAGCTAGAGAAGGACCGCAAATGTGGAAGATTGGCCGCACCTGCGAAGCCGCAGGTGCGGTAGGTGAACCATAGGTGTGGGACTTGGACTTTAAGTGAAATATCACAGGTGCTCACCTGGGACCGCAGGTGCGATGAAAAGGCCACAGGTGCGGTCATCGCTGGGCAGAACCTATAAATTGATGCCTACGCGAATTTTGGCCATTTTTCCACCATTTATGTTCGGGTTTGGATCTTTGTGAGAGGAATTGAAGAGGGATTCGTGGGACAACACCTTGAGGTAATGACTTTGAACTCAATACTTGATTATGTGATGATTTCTACCTGATTAGACATGAAATTTATGGGGATTAAGGGCTAAAATTAGGGGATTAGTGCATGAAGTTCTAGACTTTGATTTGAGTATTTGAGGGGCCATTTGTTGTCGAATTTTTGTGTATTTGGTATGTATGAACTCGTGAGAGTGTAAGGATTCCAGTTTTGCAATTTTTATCGAATTTCGAGACGTGGGCCCGTGGGTCGGGTTTGGCCAATTTCGGGATTTTTTGTTAAATTTGATGATTTTCGAGTGGGATCTATTCCTTAGCATATATTGATGATATAAATCTGACTTTTGGTTAATTTGGAGCAATCGGAGGCCGAGTCTAGAGGCAAAGGCATAGTGGGCTAGGATTTTGGCCGGTTTGAGGTAAGTCATGTTTCCAAACTTGGTTCTGAGGGTTCGAAACCCTGAACTATATGCTATATGATTATAATTAAGGTGATGTCCATGCCAAGTGACAGGCGTGCGGGCGTGCACCGTATGTGTGTCATGGTTCACCCCATGGCACCGTTTAGTAGCTATTATGGATTGATATTCGTACTTCTATCAATGTGGTTAATGTGATCATGCTAGAAATCATGCTAAGTACCATGTTAAGGCTTCACTCTGATATTGTTGAGACCCAAGTGGTCATTTATTGCTGTCTTCTCACGTAATTTATTGATGTTAGATACTCAGTCCTGTTATAGCATATCATATCATGTCTCAGTCTCGATAATTGTTGATTTTGTACATTTATCATTGGTTCGGGCTAGTTCATGCATCTATGAGCCCAGGTGAGAGAGACTTGAGAGCAATGACTGAGTGAGGCCGAGAGCTTGTTATAGAGAGACAGTTATGGGATCGGACTGTACGCCACAGTCAATTATATTGACTATGCCTGGATTTGGTTTATTATAGTGCTTGGGTTGTAGGAGCCCCTCCGGAGTCTGTAACACACCCCCAGTGAGCGCATTGATATTTGAGGGATGGATCTTCCTTCGACATGGATCTTGTCTGAAGTGATGATATTTGAGGGATGCATCTTCCCTGGACATGGATCTTTTACGAAGTGATGATATTGAGGAATGGATCTTCCCTGGACATGGATCTTGTCCGAGTGTTGTATTCCGGAGATGGATCTTCTCCGTGGGGGATGGATTGGACTTCCTCGGTATTGAGTGACTATGGTCACTTGTGTTTATGTATATTCCGGGATGGATCTTCCCTGTGCCTAAGAGCCATATACAGTACTGAGTGGACTTCTTTGTGAGAGTTGTGAGCACTATATGCATTTCCACACTGTTGATACATTGGCATGTAGAGTATATTGAGTTATACATGGGTTACTGATCATATCTGGCATATTCTGTTTTCATTATCTGATAGAACTCTGAGCATGTCTAAATTTTGTACGATGTTTTGTTATAATTACTGAGGTTTAGTCTGTCGCTACGTCTCAGCCCATAGTTTGGTTTCGTTACTTCTGAGTTGGTGTACTCACGTTACCCCGTGCACCTTGTGTGCATATTTAGGTACATCGGGACCCGATAACGATTGTTGATTTATTGGCAAAGTATCTTTGGAGTCTTCGAGGTAGCAGCTGGCGATCGCAGCCTCGTTTTCTCCTTCTCTATCTTCCTATCGCATTTTATTATTTCAAAAAGTATTATGTCAGCTTTGTATTTCAATATTTTATTTATACTAGCTCATGACTCGGTGACACTAGTTCTGGGATTGGTTTTTACACAGTTTTTTAATGGTGTTAAACTTTTAAATGATTTATAACTGAGACTTTTGTTGCAAATATAGTGATCTTTCGGAAAGAAAATCTAAACCAAATGAAATATGTAGCTTTCCTGATATCTCGATAGTCGACATCACGACTGGGTATTTTGGGGTCGTGACAAGTTGGTATCAGAGCTCTAGGTTATATAGGTCTCACTAGTCATGAGCAGGTTTAGTAGAGTCTTGTGAATTGGTACGGAGACTTCTGTATTTATCTTCGAGAGGCTACAGGACCCTTAGGAAAAATCTTACATTCTTGAATTTCGTCGTGCGAGTCTGTTGATTCTAGAAATAAACTTTTGTTATTTCATTCTCTCACATATAGTGAGGACACGCGCTACCGATTATGGTGAACAGACACCAGTTGGGCCCGTGAGAGACTGAGATCGCGATCGAGGTCGTGGTAGAGGGAGGGGTGCAGCCCGCGCAGCAGCCAGGGCAATAGCTGTGGAACCTCCAGTTATTCCAGATCAGGTCCCAGCCGCTCATGTAGCAGTAGGACCGACTCAGGCACCGGTAGTGCCTATTGTGATTCCGGGTGTTCAGGAGACCTTGGCCCAGATTCTGACAGTGTGCACCAGTCTAGCACAGGCAGTCGGTATTTCTAATACAACCGCTACTTCTCAGGCCGGGGGAGGCACTCAGACTCTAGCTGCCCATACACCTGAGCAAGTTATTCAGGGGCTCCAGACACTGGGGGTTGCTCCAGCCCAACTGGTTGCCCCAGCTCAGGATTTTGTGATCCCAGTTATGGCTGACGATGAGCTGCGCAGGTTGGAGAGATTTGGTAGACTTCAGTCTCCGACTTTCAGGGGTGCTAAGGGCGAGGATGCACAGGGCTATTGGAGACCAGTGGGGTCTCATTTACTACTTTCCAGTTCTCAGGAGCTGTATTCACTTGGTGGGAAGCTTATGACAGGCGTAGTCCTGTTGGTGCAGCGTCCCTTACTTGGCAGCAGTTTTCCACTCTCTTTTTAGAGAAGTATGTTCCCAGTCTCACAAAGAGGAGCTGCGTAGACAGTTTGAGCAGCTGCGTCAAGGTGAGTTGACTGTGACGCAGTATGAGATGAGATTTTCAGAGCTAGCTCGTCATGCTTCAGCATTAGTCCCTACTGAGTGATACAGGATCAGGAGGTTCGTGGATGGCCTCACTTATCAGCTCCGTATTCTGATAACCCGAGAGAGAGTATCGGGTGCTACTTTTGAGCAGGCGGTTGATATTGCCAAGGATATTGAGTCAGTTCGCTACTAGGAGTGAGAGGAGAGGGAGGCCAAGAGTCCTCGAGGATCTGGTAGTTTTAGCAGTGCTCCCTCCAGGGGTCATTTCCGGCATAGTAGAGGCCGCTCATCTAGGCCTCCTCAGACATTTCGTCCAGCATACAGTGGTGCATCATCGGGGCATGGTCCCCGCGGTTCTCATCCAAGACGTTCCTCATTCAGTGCTCTTCCAGACCAGAGTTCATCTCGAGCACCATCGGTTCAGGGTTCCTCTGTGCATGGTTCTTCTAGTGGTTATCCAGGTGCTAGGGGTCCCCTTCAGTCCCCACCGTCATTTGCTGACAAGGGTTGCTTTGAGTGTGGTGATCCAAGTCATATCAAGAGGTTTTGTCCCCGTCTTTCGCGTGGTTCATCCGAGCAGAGAAGATATCCGTCAGCTTCGACACTAGTTACTTCACCACCCGCCTAGGCAGCTAGGGGTGGGGGTCACACAGCTAGAAGCCGCCCTAGAGGGGGAGGTCGATCAGGTGGTGGCCATGCTCGATTCTATGTACTTCCAGCGAGGACGGATTCTATGGCCTCAAATGCAGTGATTACAGGTATTGTTTCAGTTTTTCACCAAGATGCTTCGGTCTTATTTGATCCCGGTTCCACGTATTCCTATGTTTCATCATATTTTGCCCATTTTCTGGATATGCCCCATGAGTACTTAGTTACATCTGTTCATGTATCGACTCCAGCGGGCGATACTATTGTTGTGAACCGTGTGTATCGATCATGTGTGATATCTATTGAAGGTCCGGACACTCGACTGGATTTTTTATTGCTTAGCATGGTTGACTTTGATGTGATATTGGGCATATATTGGCTATCCCTATGCCATGCTATTCTAGATTGTCACACTAAGACCGTGACCTCAGCGATGCCAGGATCTCCGAGGGTTGAGTGGAGAGGTTCTGTTGAGTATGTGCATAGTAGGCTGATTTCATACATGAAGGCTCAGCGTATGGTGGAGAAAGGGTGCTTGTCTTATTTGGCTTTTTTTAGGGATGTCAGTGCTGAGACTCCCAACATTGATTCGGTTCCTGTGGTCTGTGATTTTTCGGACATGTTTCTTGCTGACCTGCCAGGCATGTCACCTGACAGAGATATTGATTTTGGTATTGATTTGGTGTCGGGTACTCAACCCATTTCTATTCCACCGTATCGTATGACACCCTCTGAGTTGAAGGAATTAAAAGAGCAGCTTCAGGAACTCTTAGATAAGGGGTTCATTCGGCCTAGTGTGTCACCTTGGGGTGCACCGGTGTTGTTTGTAAAGAAGAAAGATGGTTCCATGAGAATGTGTATTGACTACAGGTAGTTGAACAAGGTTACAGTCAAGAATAAGTATCATTTGCCTCGTATTGATGATTTGCTTGACCAGCTTCAGGGAGCCATGGTGTTCTCCAAGATTGATTTGAGATCTGGTTATCATCAGCTGAAGATTCGGGATTTTGATATTCCCAAGACAGCTTTCAGGACTTGTTATGGTCATTATGAGTTTATGGTGATGTCTTTTAGGCTGACTAATTCCCCATCAGCGTTCATGCATTTGATGAATAACGTATTTTAGCCATATTTAGATTCCCTAGTTATCGTGTTCATTGATGACATCCTGGTATATTCTCGTAGCCAGGAGGAGCATGCTCAGCATTTGAGAGTTGTACTGCAGAGACTGAGAGAGGAGAAGCTTTATGCAAAGTTCTCCAAGTGTGAGCTTGGCTCAGTATCTTTCTTAGGGCACGTGGTGTCCAGTAAGGGTATTCGGGTGGATCCGAAGAAGATAGAGGCGGTGCAGAGTTGGCCAAAACCATCCTCAGCTATAGAGATTAGGAATTTCCTTGGTTTGGAGGGGTATTACCATCACTTTGTGGAGGGGTATTACCATCGCTTTGTGGAGGGGTTTTCTTCTATTGCTTCGCCCTTGACCATATTGACCCAGAAGGGTGCTCCGTTCAGGTGGTCGGACGAGTGTGAGGAGAGCTTTCAGAAGCTCAAGGATGCTTTGACCTCTGCTCCGGTGTTGGTATTGCCATCAGCTTCAGGTTCTTATAACGTGTATTGTGATGCCTCGAGGAAAGGCATTGGTTGGGTATTGATGCAGGAGGGTAGGGTGATTGCCTACGCCTCGCGCCAGTTGAAGACCCATGAGAAGAATTATCCCGTACATGATCTCGAGCTAGCAGCCATTGTTCACGCCTTGAATATTTGGCGTTATTATTTGTATGGAGTTCATTGTGAGGTTTTCACTGATCACCGTAGTTTGTAGCATTTGTTTAAGCAGAAGGATCTGAATTTGCGTCAAAGGAGATTGTTGGAGCTTCTCAAGGACTATGATATCACTATTCTATACCATCCAGTGAAGGCCAATGTAGTGGCCGATGCCTTGAGTCGTAGAGCAGAGAGTTTGGGGAGTCTAGCCTATCTTCCAGTAGCAGAGAGACCTTTAGCACTTGATGTTCAGGCCGTAGCGTGCTAGTTGGTGAGATTGGATCTATCAGAGCCCCACCGGGTATTGGCTCGTGTAGCCTCCATGTCTTCTCTTTATGACCGTATCAGATAGAACCAATATGATGACCCACACTTGCTTGTTCTTCAGGATAGGGTCCGGCGAGGTGATGCCAGGGATGTAGTTATTGGTGATGATGGGGTTATGAGGACGTAGGGTCAGATATGTGTGCCTAATGTGGATGGGCTTCGAGAGTTGATTCTAGCAGAGGCCCACCGCTCGCATTATTCCATCCATCCAGGTGCCGCGAAGATGTATCAGGATCTGAGACAGAACTATTGGTGGAGGCGTATGAAGAAGGATATTGTTGGATTTGTAGAACGGTGTCTCAACTGTCAGCAGGTCAAGTATGAGCACCAGAGACTAGGTGGATTGCATTAGAGGTTGGATATTCCGGAGTGGATGTGGGAGCGGATCACCATGGACTTTGTAGTTGGGCTCCCACGGACTGTGAGGAGGTTTTATGCTATATGGGTGATTGTCGATCGGCTGACCAAGTTCGCGCACTTCATTCTTATTGGTACTACTTATTCTTCAGAGCGGTTAGCTGAGATTTATATCCGGGAGATTGTCTGGTTCCATGGTGTTCCAATTTCTATCATTTCTGACAGAGGTACTCAGTTCACATGACAATTTTGGAGGGTCGTGCAGAGAGAGTTGGGTACTCAGGTTGAGTTGAGCACAACATTTCATCCTCAGACGGACGGGCTGTCCAAGCGCACTATTCAGATTCTGGAAGACATGTTGCGTGCTTGTGTCATTGATTTTGGGGCTCATGGGACCAGTTTCTACCACTCGCGCAGTTTGCTTATAATAATAGTTATCAGTCGAGTATTCAAATGGCTCCGTACGAGGCTTTATATGGGAGGAGGTGTAGATCTTCGGTTGGTTGATTTGAGCGGGGTGAGGCCAGGCTATTAGGCACAGATTTTGTACAGGATGCGTTGGATAAGGTGAAGTTGATAGCTTCGCACAGCACAGTCTAGGCAGAAGAGTTATGCGGACCGGAAGGTCCAGGATGTGTCTTTCATGGTTGGGGAGAAGGTGTTGCTGAAGGTGTCACCCATAAAGGGTATGCTTTTCTGGAAGAGGGGAAAGTTGAGTCCCCGGTTCATTGGGCCTTTTGAGGTGCTTCAGAGGGTTGGAGAGGTGTCTTATAGACTTGCTTTGCCACCCATATTATCGAGTGTTCATCCGTTATTTCATGTTTCCATGCTCTGGAAGTATGTTGGTGACCCGTCTCATGTTTTGGACTTCAGCACGGTTCAACTTGAGGTTTATATGTCTTATGAGGTAGAGCCAGTGGCTATTTTAGGTCTTCAGGTCAGAAGGTTGAGGTCTAAGGATATACCTTCAGTAAAGGTGCAGTGGAGAGGGCAACCGGTGGAGAAGTCCACCTGGGAGACCGAGCGGGAGATGCGGACCTGATATCCTCAGTGTTTTGAGACTCCAGGTATGTTTCTAGACCCGTTCGAGGACGAACGTTTGTTTAAGAGAGGGAGAATGTAACGACCCGACCGGTCGTTCCGGGAGACTAACCCCGTTTTCCCTGTTTCAGCTTTATTATTTGTTGTTTAGCTCATTTATGTGATGTTTGGTTGGTTTTCTCGGGTTCGGTGTGGTCGTGGTGAAAGATGAGACACTTAGTCTCTTAAGTTGACTTAATAGTTGGAAAAGTCAATTGGAAGTTGACTTATAGGTAAACGACTTCGGAATGTGGATTTTATGGCTCGGATAGCTTCTTTAGGTGATTTGGGACTTAAGAGTGTGTTCGAAATGTTGTTTTGAGGTACGGAGTAGAATTAGGCTTGAAATGGCAAAATTGAGTTTTTGGCGATTTCCGGTCGGCAGTGGAAAATTAGCTATCGGGATCGGAATGGAATTCCGGAAGTTGGAACAGATTCGCAATGTCATTTGGGATGTGTATGCACGTTTTCAGGTCATTCGGACGAGGTTTGGTTTGTTTCGGCATTGTTGGTGAATTTTGGAAGTTTGAAAGTCCTTAGGCTTGAATCATGGGTTGATTTGGTGTTTCGATATTATTTTGGGTGTTCCGAGGGTTCAACTAAGTTCGGGTGATCATTTATGACTTGTGGGTACCATTGGTTGAGACCCCGAGGGCCCAGGGAGGAGTTCAAATGGTTGAAAGATGAGGTTTTGGCCTTAGAGTTTGCTGGTGTGAGCTGTTATGTGATTTTCGCAGATGCAGAAGGGGACGCCAAGGCCGGCGGACGCCTGCAAGACTACCTCAGTGTCTCCGAGTGGAGTGGAGGAAGCCTCCTAGCTCAATATCCACTGGGTCCTGTACTGGGATCTGCACAACAAAAATTGTGCAGTTGTAGTATTAGTACAAGTGTACAACCAACCCCATGTACTGAGTAAGTTTCGAGCCTAACCTCGGCGAAGTAGTGACGAGGCTAGGACACGACAAATAATATCACCTATGAAATCTAATAATATATAAAGGAAATAAGACCGAAAGTAAACAGTTAAGTACAAAAACGGGGGAAAACATGCTGGGGAAAAGGGGTAGCAATTACTGGAATAACGGAACGAAGCAACAGTTTAAATATCAAAGTAACAACAGGAATTAACAACACAGAACAAGTAAGTGCACGACATCACCCTTCGTGCTTTTACTCTCATCCTCACAATAAGTAAATAGAAACGGTACGGAATGTCCCCTCGTGCTAAAATATCATAAACATGGCACGGAATGTCCCCTCGTGCTAAAATATCATAAACATGGCACGGAATGTCCCATCGTGCTAAAATATCATAAACATGGCACGGAATGTCCTCTCGTGCTAAAATATCATAAACATGGCACGGAGTGTCCCCTCGTGCTAAAATATCATAAACATGGCACGAAATGTCCCCTCATGCTAAAATAT
Source organism: Nicotiana undulata (assembly GCA_005239495.1). Taxonomy (NCBI): domain Eukaryota; kingdom Viridiplantae; phylum Streptophyta; class Magnoliopsida; order Solanales; family Solanaceae; genus Nicotiana; species Nicotiana undulata. Next base: position 17,468 of record ML253563.1, on the reverse strand, counting down.
CATAAACATGGCACAGAATGTCCCCTCATGCTAAAATATCATAAACATGTCACAGAATGTCCCATCGTGCTAAAATATCATAAACACGGCACAGAATGTCCCTTCGTGCTAAAATATCATAAACACGGCACGGAATGTCCCCTCGTGCTAAAATATCATAAACACGGCATGGAATGTCCCCTCGTGCTAAAATATCATAAATAACAGTTTGGCAGGGAAAAATCAACAACAAGAACCATAAATCACAACATCCCGGCAAGGGAACAATCAACAGAAATAATACCGTCCCGACAAGGGACACAACTATAACCAATCTTACACAAGTGTATAACTTATCAAAATATTCCTCAACTGAACAGATACCCAACAATATTCACAACCAAGAATTTCCATCAAATGAATAACTACCAATTGGTATTAAATCCATAACACAGTAAATCTCAATGAAGATCACGTAATTCCTACTATCCAACTCACGGGCATGCTTGACAACAACATATAGGTACTCATCACCTCACCTATACGTTGTACAGGGAATAATCACGTAGCAAATAAGACTCAACACCTATTACCTCAAGCTAAGGTTAGGCCAAACACTTACCTCGACTTCCATGATCAAAATCAAGCCTCAAGCACCGCTTTTCCTTTTGAACCCGACTCCGAAACGATCGTATCTAGACCTAATTGACTCAATAACATCAATAAACGCTAAATAATTCGATTGCAATGCTTAATTATAGACTTTCTAACATTCTACCCAAAAATCAGAAAATCGACCCCGGGCCCGCTTGGTCAAAACACGAGGTTCGGACCAAAACCCGATCACCCATTCATCCACGAGCCCTAATGTGTAATTTGTTTTGCAATCTGACCACAAAACGAGGTCTAATTCCCAATTAATCAAAAAGCCCTAACTCTACCCAAATCCCTAATTTTCTACCCTTAATCTCATGTTTTAGGCCTAAAAATCTAATGGGTGTTGATAAATATTGAAGGGAAAGAGTCTAAGGTTACATACCTATGAAGTTATGGTGAAGTTTCCTTCCAAAAATCGCCTAAGATGGTGTGGAGAAGAAGAAGTTATGAAATGGGGTGAAACCCCGTAATGTATTATGTTTTGACTAAAAAGATAACTGGGCAGATTTAGACCTATGCGATCGCGAGTGAGGAACTGCGATCACATAGTTGACTAATTCCAAAGCTCCGCGATCGCGACTGTGCAAATGCGATCTCACAGTGTAAGCCTACCCATCCCCCAGCCTTCCTATTTCTCTATGCGATCGCAGCTTATACTATGCGATTGCATAGTGCTACAGACAACCCCCCCCCCTAAAACTGTGCTATGAGATCGCGAAGGACCCTATTCGATCGCATAGTGCATGACACCAGACATCAGAATATGCTCAAACACCAGATTGTTGCTAAGTTTAAACACCCCGACGCCTACCTGAAACTCACACGAGCCCTCGGGGCTCCAAACCAAATATGCACACAACCTTAAAAATATCCTACAGACTTATTCATGTAATAAAATCACCAAAATAACATCATAAACATCAAATTAAACCCCAAAATCAATGAAATTTTTCCTAAAACTTCAAAATTTGCATTCATGGTCCGAATCACATCAAATGAATTCTGTTTCTTACCAAACTTTACAGATATGCCACAATTATTATATCGAACTTGTACCGGGCTCCGTAACCAAGATACAAGCCCGATACCACAGATTACACATATAATTACACTTTCAAAAATCTCTTATATTTTCATAAAACAATTTCTTTTAAAAATTCATTTCTCAGACTTGGGACCTCGGAATTCGATTCTGGGCATACGCCCAAGTGCCATATTTTCCTACGGACCCTCCGGGACCGTCAAATCACGGGTCCGGGTCCGTTTACCAAAAATGTATACCAAAGTCAACTTTATTCATATTTCAAAACAAAATCATCATTTTCCTCAGTTTTTCACATAAAGGCTTTCTGGCTACACGGCCAGGCTGCGCATGCAAATCGAGGTGAGATAGAAGGAGGTTTTCATGACCTCGAAATACAGAATTAGCTAGAAATACACAGGATGACCTTTTGGGTCATCACAATCTCCACCACTTAAACAAACGTTCGTCCTCGAACGGACATAGAAAGGTACTTGAATCTGTGAAAAGATGGGGATATCGTCTCCGCATATCTGTCACGACCCCAAATCCTAAAATGCGCCACTGTAAGCTGGGCGAACTGGCTGTGGAGGTCTAAATGAACGACCTCTGCTGTGCTGAAACTGCCCTCTAGAAGGGGCACCACTGAAGCTACCTGATCCTCGAGGCCTCTTGGCCTCCCTCTCCTAACGCTCCTGCCTATGAACCGACTCAATGTCCCGAGCAATGTCAACTATTTGCTCAAATGTAGCTCCAGACACTCTCTCTCTGGTCATCAAAATACGAAGCTGTTACGTGAGACCATCTACAAATCTCTTGATCCTTTCCCTGTCAGTAGGGACTAACTCCGAAGCATGTCTAGCTACTTCAGAAAATCTCATCTCGTACTGAGTAACTGACAACTCTCCCTGGCGCATCTGCTCAAACTGCATGCGCTGCTCCTCTTTGTGGGACTGAGGAACTTACTTCTCCAAAACGATCGGGGGGAACTGCTGCCAGGTGAGAGGTGTTGAACCAACCGGCCTACTCCTCTCGAATGCCTGCCACCAAGTGAAAGCAGCACACGCAAACTGAAATGTAGTAAACGAGACCCCACTGGTCTCCAAAATACCCGCAGTACGTAGTATCCTCTAGCATTTATCCAGAAAACCTTGGGCATCCTCACCCTCTGTGCCGCTGAAAGTCGGAGGCTGAAGTCTGTTGAACCTCTCCAGCCTACGCTGCTCATCCTCGGGCATAGCTGGGACTACATAGTCCTAAATTGGGGCAACTGACTAGGCTAAGACTACCCCCGGTGCCTGAATACCCTGTACAACCTACTCAAGTGTCCGGGTAGCTGGAGTCTGAACGCCTCCCCTGGCCTGAGATGCAGTGGCAGTAGTAGACATAGCAACTGCCTGAGCCAAACTAGTACACACCGTCAATATCTGAGTCAGGGTCTCATGAAGACCTGGAATAACAATAGCCACTACCGGTGCCTGATCCTGTCCTGCTATAGCACCCTCGGCGGGAACCTGATCCTGAATGATAGGGGGATCCTGTGGTACTGTCCCGGCTGCTGTGCGGGCTAGTCCCCTAACCCTACCACGGCCTCGACCCCTTGTGGGTCTGGCTGGTGTCTGGTCACTCTGATCGGTAGTGCGTGTCCTCACCATCTCTGAGAGAATGAAAAAACCGTAGTTTAGATTTCAAGAACCAATAGAATGGCACGAAAGAGTTCAAGAAAATGAGATTTTTCCTAAGAGTTCTGTAGCCTCCCAAAGATAAGTTAAGACGTCTCCGTACCGATCCGCCAGACTCTACTAAACCTGCTCAATAACCATTGAGTCCTATGTAACCTAGAGCTCTGATACCAACTTGTCACGACCCCAAATCCTAACAGGTTGTGATGGCGCCTATCGTGGAACTAGGCTAGATAATCATCACATTACTACACATTTGTTCTATTATAATATTTTGAAAATCAATAATAATCAGCAAAATAAGCAATTAACATTTTTCTCTAAGTCTTTAAGCAATTATAATATAATTCAACAGTCTAAACTAATCCCCTCCCCCCCTCCCAAGCTCGGACGACTACTGCTCCGAACTGGTACCTGGATCTGCACACAGGGGTGCAGGGAGTAATGATGAGTACACCAACTCAGTAGTAATGAAATCACAGTNGGGAGTAATGATGAGTACGCCAACTCAGTAGTAATGAAAATAAATCACAGTCTGAAGTATATGAAACACACAGCAAAAAACACCAATCCACAAAACTGTAAAACATCAAATCTCAATACAGTATCCATAAGTTCGAAAACTAGTTTCCACGAAATCCTTTGAAACAAGTATATTTTCCAGTATTTCTCAGTAAAACTCTCAGTAAAATCAGTTTGAAAAATGATGTGAATCATAGTCAAAACTCAGTAAAATATCATCATAAAACTGCCCCTCGGGCCAT
>ML253563.1:0-13295 GCA_005239495.1 Nicotiana undulata | reverse complement strand
AAACTGCCCCTCGGGCCATAATCATCACTCGTAACAATTTCCCTCAGCACCTCACCATCACTCAGTATCAGCCCCGCGGACAACCTCACTATCTCATGCCTCCCAATCACTCAGCGCTCGCACTCAGTAGGTATCGACGCTCACTGGGGGTGTGTACAGACTCCGGAGGGTCTCGTACAGCCCAAGCGCTATAAAAAATCACAGCATGGCATAAATCACTCTCAGGCACTCGGCCTCACTCAGTCAGACACTCTCAGCATGCCACTCGGGCCATGAATAAACAGGGTTCTCGACAGAAAACAGTATTTCATTTAAAAATATAGTAATATCATTAAGCAGGAGTGCCAACAATTTCACTAGAAAGACTGAGTGTTAAATCATAGTTTCAAAGTGAGGAATATCAATAAAATATCCCCCAAGGGGTTAAACAGATCGGCACTAGGCCTCAAACATGGCTTACAGCCCAAGTATATCAAATCATAGTAATATTTTTTAACATATGCTTTAAAAGCGGCTTCGCAACTCAATAGTTGCCTAAAAAGGAACAAATTTTCCAAAATTCCAATTCGTGCACGCCCCACACTCGTCATCCAGTGTGTGTGTCACTCCAAACCCGTGAAAGGGTGTAAAGTCCGGGGTTTCATACCCTCAGGACAGTATTTAAAGACATTACTTACCTCAAACTAGCCCGAAAAGCTACACTGCAACCCGCTTGCCTCTCGAATCAACTTTCGAGTGCTCCAAATCTGTAAAGATCATATTTTTCTCATCAAATTATGCTAAGGGAATGAGTTCCAATTGAAAAATACCAATTTTAGCACAAAATCCGAAATTAGCCAAAACCCGACCCCCGGGCCCGCATCTCGGAACTCGACAAATTTTATACCAAAATGTTCTTCATCATCTCACGAGTCCGTACATATAAAGAACTCTAAAATCGGAGTTCGTTTGACCCCTCAAATCATCCCGTAAAGGTCTCATAATCTCAAACCCTAATTCCATCTTTTTCTACTGATTTTCATAAATTAAACACTGATAATTTGGTCCTTAATCACCTATAGTCGAGTTTTAGGGTCCAAAATCCTTACCTCAATGAAGAACATTGATTTCCTCTCTTCAAAATCGCCTCAAAAGCTTCTTCCCGTTCTAAAATGGTGGAAAAGTGGGTATTGGTCGCGGAGGGTTTATTAAATACTGCCCAGGGATTTCCTTAATCGCGAACGCGGCCTCCTCCCCGCGTTCGCGAACCACATTTTCCCCAGGCTTCAAATAAACCCTACGCGAACGCACTGAAAGGGTCGCGATCGCGATGCGTTTCCTGTCCAACCTTCCGCGAACGCGGTCGGCCCCTCGCGATCGCACAAGACAAAATCCCTGGGTCGCCAGTCGCTCAAACCTCTTCGCAAATGCATACTCCAGATCGCGAACGCAGTGCATCCTCCACTTATAACTTTGCGTTTGCATCCTTCCCTTCATGAAGAAGAAAAAATCAGCCACCTCCCCAGTTAACCCTTCGCGAACGCGGGACCCCACCCGTGAACGCGATGAACAGTTTTTCTGCAACACCACACCAGCAAAACAACCTAAGTGCTAAACCACGAATCGATCCGTTGACCACCCGAAACTCACCCTCGGCCCTCGGGACCTCAACCAAACCTACCAACATATCCCATAACATCATTAAAACTTAGTCGAGCCTTCGAAATTCCAAAATATTATCAAAACACCAAAATCACATCAAATTCAAGTCTAAGAACTTTGAAATTTCTAAATTCCACCAACGATGCCGAAACTATCCAAAACTCATCCGATTGACCTGAAATTTTTCAGACATATCCAAAATGACATGACGAACCTGTTCCAACTGTCGGAATTCCATTCCGACCCCGATAGCCTATTTTCCACTGCCGACTGGAAATCGCCAAAAACTAACTTTCACCAATTCAAGCCTAATTCTACACCGGACATCACAAAAATATTCCAAACACACTCATAAGTCCCAAATCACCTTACGAAGCTATCCGAGCCATAAAATCCACATTCCGATGTCGTTTACCAATAAGTCAACTCTAGTTGACTTTTTCCACTTTAAGGCTGTTTAAAAGACTAAATGACTAAATTCTCACTACAACCATTCCGATTCCGAGCTTACCAACTCTAACACATCATAAAAAGTATAACCAAACTATGACAAGGCAAAAACAGTAAATATAATGCAGGTTCTACGTAACGACCGGCCGGGTCGTTACATTCTCCCCTTCTTAAACAAATGTTCGTCCTCAAATGAGTCTAAAAACATACCTGGAGTCTCAAACAAGTGAGGATATCTGCTCTGCATCTCCCGCTCTGTCTCCCAGGTAGCCTCCTCCACTTGCTGACCACTCCACTGTACCTTCACTGAAGTTATATTCTTGGACCTCAACTTTCTGACCTGACGATCCAACATTGCTACTAGCTCTACCTCATATGACATGTCACCCTAGAGCTGATTTGTGACGTAGTCTAAAACATGAGACGGGTCACCAACATACTTTCGGAGCATCGACACATGAAATACCGGATGAACACTCGATAGGATGGGTGGAAAGGCAAGTCTATAAGCCACCTCTCCAACCTTCTGAAGTACCTCAAAAGGACCAATAAACCGTGGACTCAGCTTTCCCCTCTTTTCGAACCTCATAACACCCTTCATGGGTGATACCTTCAGCAGTTCCTTATCACCTTCCATAAAAGACACATCCCGGTCTGCATAACTCTTCTTCCTAGACTGCGCCATGCGAAGTCGCTCCTGAAGCAACTTCACATTCTCTAACGCATCCTGAATCAGATCTGTGCCTAATAGCCTAGCCTCACCGGGCTCGAACCAACCAACTGGAGATCTACACCTCCTACCATATAAAGCCTCGTACGGGGCCATCTGAATGCTGGATTGGTAGCTGTTATTATATGCAAACTCTGAAAGTGGAAGAAACTGATCCAATGAACCACCAAAGTCAATCACACAGGCACGCAATATGTCCTCAAAAATCTGAATAGTCCGCTTCGACTGCCTGTACCGGGCTCCGTAACCAAGATACAGGCCCGATACCACAGATTACACATATAATTACACTTTCAAAAATCTCTTATATTTTCATAAAACAATTTCTTTTAAAAATTCATTTCTCGGACTTGGGACCTCGGAATTCGATTCTGGCCATACACCCAAGTGCCATATTTTCCTACGGACCCTCCGGGACTGTCAAATCACGGGTCCGGGTCCGTTTACCAAAAATGTTGACCATAGTCAACTTTATTCATATTTCAAAAGAAAATCATCATTTTCCTCAGTTTTTCACATAAAGGCTTCCTGGCTACACACCCAGGCTGCGCACGCAAATCGAGGTGAAATAGAAGGAGGTTTTCATGACCTCGAAACACAGAATTAGCTAGAAATACACAGGCTGACCTTTTGGGTCATCACAATCTCCACCACTTAAACAAACGTTCGTCCTCGAATGGACATATAAAGGTACTTGAATCTGTGAAAAAATGGGGATATCGTCTCCGCATATCTGTCACGACCCCAAATCCTAAAATGCGCCACTGTAAGCTGGGTGAACTGGCTGTGGAGGTCTAAATGAACGACCTCTGTTGTGCTGAAACTGCCCTCTAGAAGGGGCACCACTGAAGCTACCTGATCCCCGAGGCCTCTTGGCCTCCCTCTCCTAACGCTCTTGCCTATGAACCGACTCAATGTCCCGAGCAATGTCAACTATTTGCTCAAATGTAGCTCCAGACACTCTCTCTCTGGTCATCAAAATACGAAGCTGTTACGTGAGACCATCTAAAAATCTCTTGATCCTTTCCCTGTCAATAGGGACTAACTCCGAAGCATGTCTAGCTACCTCGGAAAACCTCATCTCGTACTGAGTAACTGACAACTCTCCCTGGCGCATCTGCTCAAACTTCCTGCGCTGCTCCTCTTTGTGGGACTGAGGAACTTACTTCTCCAAAAGGATCGTAGGGAACTGCTGCCAGGTGAGAGGTGTTGATCCAACCGGCCTACGCCTCTCGAATGCCTCCCACCAAGTGAAAGCAGCACACGCAAACTGAAATGTAGCAAACAAGACCCCACTGGTCTCCAAAATACCCGCAGTACGTAGTATCCTCTAGCATTTATGCAGAAAACCTTGGGCATCCTCACTCTCTGTGCCGCTGAAAGTCGGAGGCTGAAGTCTGTTGAACCTCTCCAGCCTACGCTGCTCATCCTCGAGCATAGCTGGGACTACATAGTCCTAAATTGGGGCAACTGACTAGGCTGGGACTACCCCCGGTGCCTGAATACCCTGTACAACCTACTCAAGTGTCCGAGTAGCTGGAGTCTGAATGCCTCCCTTGGCCTGAGATGCAGTGGCAGTAGTAGACATAGCAATTGCCTGAGCCAAACTAGTACACACCGTCAATATCTGAGTCAGGGTCTCATGAAGACCTGGAATAACAATAGGATCTACCGGTGCCTGATCCTGTCCTGTTGGAGCACCCTCGGCGGGAACCTGATCCTGAATGATAGGGGGATCCTGTGGTACTGTCCCGGCTGCTGTGCGGGCTAGTCCCCTAACCCTACCACGGCCTCGACCCCTTGTGGGTCTGGCTGGTGTCTGGTCACTCTGATCGGTAGTGCGTGTCCTCACCATCTCTGAGAGAATGAAAAAACCGTAGTTTAGATTTCAAGAACCAATAGAATGGCACGAAAGAGTTCAAGAAAATGAGATTTTTCCTAAGAGTTCTGTAGCCTCCCAAAGATAAGTTAAGACGTCTCCGTACCGATCCGCCAGACTCTACTAAACCTGCTCAATAACCATTGAGTCCTATGTAACCTAGAGCTCTGATACCAACTTGTCACGACCCCAAATCCTAACAGGTCGTGATGGAGCCTATCGTGGAACTAGGCTAGCCAACCATCACATAACTACACATTTGTTTTAATATAATTTCTCAAAAATCAATAATAACCAGCAAACAAAGTATAAAATAATTTCTTTAAGTCTTTAAGCATCAATAATATAATTCAACAGTCTAAACTAATCCCCCAAGACTGGAGTCAACCGATCACGAGCATCTAAGAAATAAACTAACTCTGTGAATGTCATAATAAATGACTTTGAATCAAATACTAATTACTATATGAAGAAGGGAAGTGGAGAAGCTGCGGACGCTGGACAGCTACCTCAAAATCCCAAACGCTGATGACAACAAGCTCGGACGACTACTGCTCCGAACCGGTACCTGGATCAGCACACAGGGGTGCTGGGAGTAATGATGAGTACTCCAACTCAGTAGTAATGAAAATAAATCACAGTCTGAAGTATATGAAACACACAGCAAAAAACACCAATCCACAAAACTGTAAAACATCAAGTCTCAATACAGTATCCATAAGTTCGAAAACTAGTTTCCACGAAATCCTTTGAAACAAGTATATTTTCCAATATTTCTCAGTAAAATCAGTTTGAAAAATGATGTGAATCATAGTCAAAACTCAGTAAAATATCATCATAAAACTGCCCCTTGGGCCATAATCATCACTCGTAACAATTTTCCTCAGCACCTCACCATCACTCAGTATCAGCCCTGCGGGCAACCTCACTATCTCATGCCGCCCAATCACTCATCACTCAGCGCTCGCACTCAGTAGGTATTGACGCTCACTGGGGGTGTGTACAGACTCCGGAGGGTCTCCTACAGCCCAAGCGCTATAAAAAACCACATCATGGCATAAATCACTCTCAGGCACTCGGCCTCTCTCATATCATAACATCCTCACAACATTGGCCCTCGGCCTCACTCAGTCATACACACTCAGCATGCCACTCGGGCCATGAATAAACAGGGTTCTCGACAGAAAACAGTATTTCATTTCAAAATATAGTAATATCATTAAGTACGAGTGCCAACAATTTCACTAGAAAGACTGAGTGTTAAATCATAGTTTCAAAGTGAGGAATATCAATAAAATAGCCCCCAAGGGGTTAAACAGATCGGCACTAGGCCTCAAACATGGCTTACAGCCCAAGTATATCAAATCATAGTAGTATTTTTTAACATATGCTTTAAAAGCGGCTTCGCAACTCAATAGTTGCCTAAAAAGGAACAAATATTCCAAAATTCCAATTCGTGCACGCCCCACACTCGTCATCCAGTGTGTGTGTCACTCCAAACCCATGAAAGGGTGTAAAGTCCGGGGTTTCATACCCTTAGGACAGTATTTAAAGACATTACTTACCTCAAACTAGCCCGAAAAGCTACACTGCAACCCGCTTGCCTCTCGAATCAACTTCCGAGTGCTCCAAATCTATAAAGATCATATTTTTCTCATCAAATTATGCTAAGGGAATGAATTCCAATTGAAAAATACCAATTTTAGCACAAAATCCGAAATTAGCCAAAACCCGACCCCCAGACCCGCATCTCGGAACTCGACAAATTTTATACCAAAATATTCTTCATCATCTCACGAGTCCGTACATATAAAGAACTCTAAAATAGGAGTTCGTTTGACACCTCAAATCATCCCATAAAGGTCTCATAATCTCAAACCCTAATTCCATCTTTTTCTACTAATTTTCATAAATTAAACAGTGATAATTTGGTCCTTAATCACCTATAATCGAGTTTTAGGGTCCAAAATCCTTACCTCAATGAAGAACATTGATTTCCTCTCTTCAAAATTGCCTCAAAAGCTTCTTCCCGTTCTAAAATGGTGGAAAAGTGGGTATTCGTCGCGGAGGGTTTATTAAATACTGCCTAGGGATTTCCTTAATCGCGAACGCGGCCTCCTCGCCGCGTTCGCGAACCACATTTTCCCCATGCTTCAAATAAACCCTATGCGAACGCACTGAAAGGGTCGCGATCGCGATGCGTTTCCTGTCCAACCTTCCGCGAACGCGGTCGGCTCCTCGCGATCGCACAAGACAAAATCCCTGGGTCGCCAGTCGCTCAAACCTCTTCGCAAATATATACTCCAGATCGCGAACGCAGTGCATCCTCCACTTATACCTTTGCGTTCGCATCCTTCCCTTCATGAAGAAGAACAAATCAGCCACCTCCCCAGTTAACCCTTCGCGAACGCGGGACCCCACCTGCGAACGCGATGAACAGTTTTTCTGCAACACCACACCAGCAAAACAACCGAAGTGCTAAACCACGAATCGATCCGTTGACCACTAGAAACTCACCCTCGGCCCTCGGGACCTCAACCAAACCTACCAACATATCCCATAACATCATTCAAACTTAGTCGAGCCTTCGAAATGCCAAAACAACATCAAAACACCAAAATCACATCGAATTCAAGTCTAAGAACTTTGAAATTTCGAAATTCCACCAACGATGCCGAAACTATCCAAAATTCATCCGATTGACCTGAAATTTTTCAGACATATCCAAAATGACATTACGAACCTGTTCCAAGTGTCGGAATTCCATTCCGACCCGATAGCCTATTTTCCACTAGTGACTGGAAATCGCCAAAAACTAACCCAATTCAAGCCTAATTCTACACCGGACATCACAAAAATATTCCGAACACACTCATAAGTCCCAAATCACCTAACAAAGCTATCCGAGCCATAAAATCCGCATTCCGATGTCGTTTACCAATAAGTCAACTCTCAGTTGACGTTTTCCACTTTAAGGCTATTTAAAAGACTAAATGACTAAATTCTCACTACAACCATTCCGATTCCGAGCTTACCAACTCTAACACATCATAAAAAGTATAACCAAACTATGACAAGGCAAAAACAGTAAATATAATGCAGGTTCTACGTAACGACCGGCCGGGTCGTTACATTCTCCCCCTCTTAAACAATGTTCGTCCTCAAACGAGTCTAGAAACATATCTGGAGTCTCAAACAAGTGAGGATATCTGCTCTGCGTCTCCCGCTCGGTCTCCCAGGTAGCCTCCTCCACTTGCTGACCTCTCCACTGTACCTTAACTGAAGTTATATTCTTGGACCTCAACTTTCTGACCTGACGATCCAACATTGCCACTAGCTCTACCTCATATGTCATGTCACCCTCGAGCTGATTTGTGACGTAGTCTAAAACATGAGACGGGTCACCAACATACTTTCGGAGCATCGACACATGAAATACCGGATGAACACTCGATAAGATGGGTGGAAAGGCAAGTCTATAAGCCACCTCTCCAACCTTCTGAAGTACCTCAAAAGAACCAATAAACCGTGGACTCAGCTTTCCCCTCTTTTCGAACCTCATAACACCCTTCATGGGTGATACCTTCAGCAGTTCCTTATCACCTTCCATAAAAGACACATCCTGGACTGCATAACTCTTCTGCCTAGACTGCGCCATGCGAAGTCGCTCCTGAAGCAACTTCACCTTCTCTAACGCATCCTGAATCAGATCTGTGCCTAATAGCCTAGCCTCACCGGGCTCGAACCAACCAACTGGAGATTTACACCTCCTACCATATAAAGCCTCGTACGGGGCCATCTGAATACTGGATTGGCAGCTGTTATTATATGCAAACTCTGCAAGTGGCAAAAACTGATCCAATGAACCACCAAAGTCAATCACACAGGCACGCAATATGTCTTCCAAAATCTGAATAGTCCGCTCCGACTGCCCGTGGGTCTGAGGATGAAATGTAGTGCTCAACTCTACCTGAGTACCCATACCTCTCTGTACGGCCTTCCAAAACTGAGATGTGAACTGAGTACCTCTGTCAGAAATGATAGAAACTGGAACCCCATGCAATCGGACAATCTCCCTTATGTAAATACCAGCTAACCGCTCTGAAGTATAAGTAGTACCAACAGGAATAAAGTGCGCGGAGTTGGTCAATCTATCAACAATGACCCAAATAGCGTCAAAACCCTTCGAAGTCCGTGGAAGCCCAACTACAAAGTCCATAGTGATCCTCTCCCACTTCCACTCCGGAATATCTAACCTCTGAAGTAATCCACCTGGTCTCTGGTGCACATACTTGACATGCTAGCAGTTGAGACACCGTTCTACATACTCAACAATATCTCTCTTCATCCGCCTCCACCAATACTGTTGTCTCAACTCCTGATACATCTTCGCGGCCCCCGGATGAATGGAATACCGCGAGCTATGTGCCTCTGCTAATATCAACTCCTGAAGACCATCCACATTGGGCACACAAATACGCCCTTGCATCCTCATAACACCATCATCACCAATAGTCACATTCCTGGCATCACCTCGACGGACCCTATCCTGAAGTACTAACAAATGCGGATCATCATACTGCCGAGCTCTAATCTGATCATAAAGAGAAGGTCGGGATGCCATGCTAGCTACTACCCGTGGATGGTCTGACAAATCCAATCTCACCAACTGACTCGCTAAAGCCTGAACATCAAGTGCTAAAGGTCGCTTTGCTGCTGAAAGGTACGCTAGACTCCCCAAACTCTCGGCTCTGCGATTCAAAGCATCGGCCACTAAATTGGCCTTCCCCGAATGATACAAAATAGTAAGGTCATAATCCTTGAGAATCTCTAACCATCTCCTCTGCCGCAAATTCAAATCCTTTTGCCTCAGCAGATACTGGAAACTACGATGATCAGTGAAAATCTCACATTGTACCCCATACAAATAATGGCGCCAAATCTTTAAGGCATGAACAATGGCAGCTAACTCAAGATCGTGCACTGGATAGTTCTTCTCGTGCACCTTCAACTGTCTAGACGTGTAGGCAATCACCCTAGCGTCTTGCATCAATACCTCTCCCAAACCAACTCTAGAAGCATCACAATAGACTGTGTAAGAACCCCAACCAGTAGGCAAAACCTACACCAGAGTTGTGGTCAATGCTGACTTGAGCTTCTGAAAGCTCTACTCACACTCATCAGACCATCTGAATGGAGCACCCTTCTGGGTCAATCTGGTCAAAGGCGAAGCAATAGAAGAGAATCCTTCCACAAAGCGACAGTAATATCCCGTCAAACGAAGGAAACTCCTTATCTCCGTAGCTGAGGACGGTCTAGGCCAACTCTGCACCGTCTCAATCTTCTTCGGATCAACTTGAATACCCTCACTAGAAACCACGTGCCCCAAGAAAGCTACTGAACCAAGCAAAAACTCACACTTGGAGAATTTTGCATAAAGCTTCTCCTCCCTCAACCTCTGTAACACAACTCTCAAATGCTGAGCATGCTCCTCCTAGATATGAGAATACACCAGGATGTCATCAATGAATACAATGACGAAAGAATCAAGGTAAGGATGAAACACATTGTTCATCAATTGCATGAACACGGTTGGGGCATTAGTCAGCCCAAATGACATAACCAGAAACTCATAATGACCATATCTGGTCCTGAAAGTAGTCTTCGGAATGTCAGAATTCCGAATCTTTAGCTGATGATGCCCGGATCTCAAATCAATCTTAGAGAACACCCTAGCTCCTTGAAGCTGGTCAAACAAGTCATCAATACGGGGAAAAGCATACTGGTTCTTCACCGTAACCTTATTCAGCTGCCTATAATCAACACACATACGCATGGAGCCATCTTTCTTTTTCACAAACAACACTGGTGCGCCCCAAGGTGACACACTAAGCCGAATGAACCCCTTATCTAGGAGTTCCTGAAGCTGCTCTTTCAATTCTTTCAACTCTGCTGGTGCCATGAGGTAAGGTGGAATAGAGATAGGCTGGGTGTCTAGTACCAAGTCAATACAAAAATCAATATCCCTGTCAGGTGGCATGCCTGGCAGATCTACAGGAAATATGTCCGAAAAAATCACGGACCATAGGAACAGAATCAACATAAGGAGTCTCACTACTGGCATCCCTCACAAAAGCAATATAAGACTCACACCCCTTCTCAACCATACGTTGAGCCTTCAAATAGGAAATCACTCTGCTAGGCACATGCTCTATAGACCCTCTCCACTCAACTCTCGGAACTCCGAGCATAGCTAGGGTCACGGTCTTAGCGTGACAATCAAGGATATCAATACATGGGGATATCCAATCCATTCCCAGTATCACATCAAAATCAACCATACTGAGTAATATCAAGTCCACTCGGGTCTCCATACCCCTAATAGATATAAAACACGACTGATACACACGGTCCACAATAATAATATCGCCCACCGGAGTCGAAACATGAACATACGTAACTAAAGACTCACGGGGCATGTTCAGAAAGTAAGAAAAATAGGATGAGACATAAAAGTACATGGAACCAGGGTCAAATAAAGCCAAAGCATCAGTGTGACAAACTGAGATAGTACTTGTAATCAACGCATCTGAGGCCATAGCATCAGACCTAGCCGGAAGAGCATAAATATGTGGCTAGCCTCCACCTGCCCGACCTCCCCCTCTAGGACGGGCTCTAGCTGCGTGACCACCACCCCTGGCTTCCTGGGTAGGTGGTGACGTGACTGGGACTGAAGTCGAGGGCTGAACCCTCTGCTGAGAAGAACTACCAGGACGACGGGGACACTGCCTCCACCCATGTCTGAACTCTCCACACTCAAAACAACCACCTGGAGCTGAAGATGGGGACTGAAGAGAACCCCTGCCACCATGATAACCACCGGATGAACCATCCATAGAAGATTCCTGATATGATGATGCTCTATAGGAGCTCTAAGCTGGAAGGGCACTAAAAGATGAACGTCCCTGATGAGAACTACAAGGACCCTGCCCCGAAGATGCACCACTGTAAGCTGGGCGAACTAGCTGTGGAGGTCTAAATGAATGACCTCTGTTGTGCTGAAACTGCCCTCTAGAAGGGGAACCACTGAAGCTACCTGATCCCTGAGGCCTCTTGGCCTCCCTCTCCTCACGCTCCTGCCTACGAACCGACTCAATGTCCCGAGCAATGTCAACTACCTGCTCAAATGTAGCTCCAGACACTCTCTCCCTAGTTATCAAAATCCAAAGCTGATACGTTAGACCATCTACAAATCTCTTAATCCTTTCCCTGTCAGTAGGGACTAACTCCGAAGCATGTCTAGATACCTCGAAAAACCTCATCTCGTACTGAGTAACTGACAACTCTCCCTGGCGCAGCTGCTCAAACTTCCTTGATTGCTCCTCTCTGTAGGACTGAGGAACATACTTCTCCAAAAATATCGTGGAGAACTGCTACCAGGTGAGAGGTGCTGAACCAACCGTCCTACGCCTCTCGAATGCCTCCCACCAAGTGAAAGCAGCACACACAAACTGAAATGTAGCAAACGAGACCCCATTGGTCTCCAAAATACCCGCAGTACGTAGTATCCTCTGGCATTTATCCAGAAAACCTTGGGCATCCTCACCCTCTGTGCCGCTGAAAGTAGGAGGCTGAAGTCTGCTGAACCTCTTCAGCCTACTCTACTCATCCTCGGGCATAGCTGGGACTACATAGTCCTGAACTGGAGCAATAGGCTGGGCTGGGACTACCCCCGGTGCCTGAATACCCTGTACAACCTGCTCAGGTGTCCAGGCAGCTGGAGTCTAAATGCCTCCCCCGGCGTGAGATGTAGTGGCAGTAGTAGACAAAGCAACTGCCTGAGCCAAACTGGTACACACCGTCAATATCTGAGTCAGGGTCTCCTGAAGACCTGGAATAACAATAGGCACTGCCGGTGCTTGAGCCTGTCCCACTAGAGCACCCTCGGTAGGAACCTGATCCTGAATGATAGAGGGATCCTGTGGTACTATCTCGGATGCTGCGCGGGCTGGTCCTCTAACCTCACCACGGCCTCGACCCCTTGTGGGTATGGCTGGTGTCTAGTCCCCCTGATCGGTAGTGCGTGTCCTCACCATCTGTGAGAAAATGAAACAACAGTAGTTTAGATTTCAAGAACAAATAGAATGGCACGAAAGAGTTCAAGAAAATGAGATTTTTCCTAAGAGTTCTGTAGCCTCCCAAAGATAAGTTAAGACGTCTCCGTACCGATCCGCAAGACTCTACTAAACCTGCTCATGACCGTTGAGTCCTATGTAACCTAGAGCTCTGATACCAACTTATCACGACCCCAAATCCTAACAGGTCGTGATGGCGCCTATCGTGGAACTAGGCTAGCCAACCATCACATTACTACACATTTGTTCTATTATAATATTTCAAAAATCAATAATAATCAGCAAAATAAGCAATTAACGTTTTTTTCTAAGTCTTTAAGCAATTATAATATAATTCAACAGTCTAAACTAATCCCCTCCCCCCCTCCCAAGCTCGGACGACTACTGCTCCGAACTGGTACCTGGATCTGCACACAGGGGTGCAGGGAGTAATGATGAGTACACCAACTCAGTAGTAATG
>ML253562.1:2898-46033 GCA_005239495.1 Nicotiana undulata | reverse complement strand
GTGAGCTTACATCAATTAACTTACGATGTACTCTCATGTACGAAAACATGGGGTGTAACAATAGCGAACGCCAGCTGCTACCTCGTCGGCTTTTGGAGAAAAGCTGCTATCACCGCTCTGTGTCAAAACTCGGTGCACCTGGATCTGCACACACAGTGTGCAGGTAAGTAACGAAAACAACCTACGATCTGAGGAGGTAGTGACGAACTCAACCTCCGTAAATCATAGTTCCAATAATGAATATTTCAGGAATAATAGAGTATATCAGTGACAATATCCGTAAATAACAATTGAATGCCATGTATGTATTATGCAACTCTCACAGGTAGTCCTCTCGGTACACATAATTGGCCAATGGCCCAGGGGAATCAATCTCGTAACATGTACAACGTGGTGACTCAGTTACTAAATACCGAGGGAGCAGGCCAATTCAGCCTTTCGGAGAAATCCATCTCTGGGATATCATACTCATCAATAATCCGTACCAGGGAAATCCATCCCTCTATGTCTCGTGAACAATATCTGTGCCAGGGAAATCCATCCCTCTATGTGTCATGTCTCGGACAAATCCATGTCCAGGGAAATCCATCCCTCAATATCTGTGCGCTCACTGGGGGTGTAAAGACTCCGGAGGGGCCGCCAAGGATATGGCCCAAGCGCTATATATATATCAATCCCACGAAGGGTATATCATCTCAACATTTGGCTCTAGGCCCATACTCAGTCAGAATTACCAGTCTCCTCACAATACTCTCATTATGTAACAGCCCAAACAATGGCAATGCATGATAAATAAATGAATTCTGAGACTGAAATACGAATACGTGTATAATAACAGGACTGAGTATGCACAAGTAAAGTTCACAATAGAAATAACAGTAACGGACCCTTTCCGGTCTCCACATATAGACATGAAGTCTTATCATTTATACTTGTTATGTTACTTTTAGTTTCTACGCATTCATAGTGTTCACGGTACCAATATCATGATGGAATAACAGTTAAACCGTGCCTGGGGATAAGCCGAGCCACAACAAATCAACCAACACTCACATGCCCGTCACTTGGCGAGTGTTTCGTAGTAACTATTATCAATTAGCATGTACATTGGGGTTTTGAACCCCTCAGTTCCAAGGTTGAAGCCGTTACTTACCTCGAAACCGGCTCAACTCTACTCGGCCTGGCCCTTTCCTCGAGAATCGGCCTCCAAATGCTCCAAATCTATCAATAATCAATTACATGGCGTCACAATGTGCTAAGGAACAGTCCCCAAATCAAAAATTAGCAAAAATACCAAAATCCCGAATTTGGTCAAAACCCGGCTCTCGGGCCTACATCCCGAAAGTCAGAAATTTCCACACCACTAGGTCCCTTGTCCTTTCCCGAGTCTAACCATACCAAGAACACGAAAATCGGACCTCAAATGGTCTTCCAATTCTCCCATTCTTCCCCTCTTAAACCCAAGCACTAACCACCATTTTTCTACTGTTTTTACCCATGATTTCAACCTAAAATCGTTCTTAATGCACAACATAACGAGTTTTGAGTCCAAGAAACTTACCTCCTTGAAGAAACAACGAAATCCCTCTTCAAATGCCTTCAAAACCTCCAACCCGTGTGTAAAAATGGTGAAAGAGGACAAATTTCGCGAAGGCTGCCTTTTTATAGTTCTGCCCAGGCATTTCCGCAACAGCGGTACATTTCTCGCACCTGCGACTCCGCAGGCGCGACATTTTAACCGCACCTGCGGAAGTCACTTAAACGCCCAGGCTCCGCGCCTGCGATCGTTTTACCGCAACGGCGGGCCCGCAGGGGCGACACATTGACCGCGCCTGCGATCCTTCACATAACTCTCAGAGTCCGCGCCTGCGAACCCATCCCCCGCACCTGCGACCTCGCAGGTGCAACCTTTCTTCCGCCCTTGCGATGAATTTCCGCCCCTGCGACTTCACTCTCGCGCCTGCGATGTCCGCACCTGCGGCCCAAGCATCGCAGATGCGATCACACCAGCATTTCAAGTCACAATTCCTTCGTTTAACGTCCGAAATCAAACCCGAGCCCCTCGGGACCCCAACCAAACTTACCAACATATCAAACATGGTTATTCAAACTTAGTCGAGCCACTAAAACACCACAAACAACATCAAAACCATAAATTCTCATCCGATTCAAGCCTATGATTCCCAAAAACTTCCGAAACACGCATTTGATCAAAAACCCGACCAAACCATTTCCAAATGACCCGAAATTTTGCGGACAAGTCCAAAATGATCTAACGAAGCTACAGAAACTCTCGGAATCCCATTCCGACCCTCGGATCAAAATCTCGTCTATCAACCGGAATTCGCCAAAATACTAACTTCGCCAATTCAAGCCTAATTCTACACCGGGCACCCTAAAAATATTCTGAACTCACTCCTAATTCACAAATCACCTAATGAAGCTATCCGAACCATAAAATCTGCATTCCGAGTTCGTTTACCAATAAGTCAACTCCGGGTTGACTTTTCCAACTCTAATGCTCTTGTTAGAGACTAAGTGTCTCAATCCACTCTATTTTCACTCCGAACCCGAACCAACCAACCACAACACTTCATGAACAGACTAACCGAGCTACTACGAGACAGAAATAAAGGAATAGGTGCGTATACTGCGTAACGACAGACCGGGTCGTTACTATATACTTCCAAAACCATGCATTAGCATCAATTAATATTTTTCCATAATTTTTGCATTTTTAAGGATTTCTAATTAATTTATCCCAGTATTTTAATATATAAATAATCATTAACTGCACTACAAATAATTTTAAAATAATTTTATGATTTACTTTTGCTATTTATATTTACACTAAGTCTAATTATTTCACAAATGGCCACATTTACATTTTTTGGGTTACAATAGCAATAACTTTGCAATTATAGCCCATGTATGCATTATTACATTCTTTTACCAGAAAATAACTTGTTTTATTTTTAAAATATTGAGTAATTTTTTTAAAACATTTCTATGAATGAAAATCATTTTTTATAATATGTTAATTATTTTTATAAATTATTTATATCAATTAATTGGGTATTTAACAAATAGCCCTCTTTAGTTTCTTTAATTTTCGGACCTAACCCCTTAAATATTAGCCCAAACCCCTTAAAAACCAACCAAATTCACCCCACTAAGCCCAATCTGCACCTACCCGAACCAAATCCTCATTCAATCGTGGCCGTTGATCTAAAACGGTCCATATTAACCCTTACCATATTAATCCCAACCTAAACCCAAACCCCCCTCACTCTTTCATTTTCGCCGTCATTAGTTTCCCTAACCTCTCTATTCTATCTCAACCCCCTAACCCTAATCATCGTCACCGGCAAGAAGCTCATATGTATGGAGTTTCTGTGCATTCTCCGACCTTTACCAACCTTCTACACCTCCTGGCTGTTCGATTTCATAGATCCTTAGAAGAATCTCATAGAGATTCAACCTAGTTCTTGCCTGAAACTTGTTTACTGGCCTTTCCAGGGAAATTCTAATTTGCGAGTACAAATTTCCTCTTATTTTTCGTTTAAATCTATGGGTGTTTGACCGAGTCTCTTTATCTCTACTATTTTTGAAAACCCTAGTTTTACAACTACTCGAACCCGCCAGATCTTCGTAGATTTGAAATGGTTCTAGTAATATTTGGTGATTTCCCTCAAAAATCTTTTTTTTACTGATGTATTCCGACTGATTTATTTTTTCTGAAATTAGGGTTCGCCCTAAGTGTTTTTCAAAAGGTTCTTTCTAACTTTTCAATGTTTAGACTAATTGTTTCTTCACTATCTTGACCGATTCTCGTGTATATGCATGAATTCTATATGTTTCTGTCTGTTGCACTGATTTTCTTCAATTTGCTCTCCTTTATTTGTTTATTTCTGTCAACCTAATGTACTGGCTGATTTCTATTAAAGATTTGAACCAATTTTCCCTGTTAAATTCAGTGTTCTTTGGGATTTTTACTTGATTGATTCTATTTAGGGATTTGCATAATTTTCCCCGTTAAAACCAATATTCTTTGGGATTTGTACTGATTGATTTCCATTAGGGATACGAATAATTGACCTGTTAAAATCAGTACATGCTGGGATTTTTACTTGTTTCCTTATTTGTGACCTTGGGTAATTTTACTTGCCTTAACTAATTATCAGTAAGGTTTGGGATTTACTGAGTCCCTATATGGTATGGTATTGATTTATTACCTTAAGTTGAACCCCAATTCTGACCGTTAATTGGTTGATCGATTTTAATTGATTGAACTGTGATTTCCTTTACCTTATTTGTTTTACTCCCTAAGTTCTATATATACACTCTCACTCTGCCTCTTAAACACGCGAACAACATTTCAAACACACACAAACTTTACTCTCATCTCTCTCTCTCTACTACTTGTGTTCATTGCTTGGCTAGCCAGCTGAAAGCCAAGGCTAGACTGTTCAATCCTGCCTACTTTACCTTATGTTTTTCTTCCTTAACTGGTATGTTTCTACTCCTAACGTCGTTCGTTATACTATGAAGTTCAAATCTGTGTTCTCTTTGTTTCTTTACTTCTGTTAAGACCATGTCTCTTCTGTACTAGTGTAACTACTGCATAGTTAACTCTGTGTCCTTCCTGTATATTGCTTTGATAAGCATGTTTAAGTTTCACTCTTTCTTGTTTATTACTTTAATCAGCATTTTTACTTCAGTTTGAGTATTTCAATCTTTCCTGTTTACTGCCTTCAACCAACATGCTTATTTTATGACTCTTATCTTGTCTAATTGACTTCAATTGGCATGACTAAATCTGTGTAGTTAAACCCCTATCCTCTCTAGCAAGACTATTCCTACACTTAGTTTCGATGTCCTTAATGTCTATTGCTGCTACTTAACATAACTAATTTAGAATTATGTATGGCTGTTAGACCTATGGTGTTCCTGTCTAGACTCTAAGTCAGTATGTTAAATCCTGGTATGTTGTTGAAAACTTGGTTATTATAGAATGTCAATCTACCCCTTCCTGCTTTATGTCTCTATCAACTAGCATGCTTTCCTATCACCTTCTTCCTATGTGCTCCTGATTCAGACTTCCTGTTTTCCCAATCCCTATCTTCCTTTTGTGTAACTGTTTGTTCTCAGCATGCCATATGTTCACCTAGAGTTGATTAGCAAGCTGAGTTGAATCTGGGTAATATGAAGCTTTGTGACTGTGTTTCTACTTGCTGTTGTTTGATGAACCTTTGTTCAGAATGTTTCTAAATTGTTTTACACTTTAACATGTTTTCACTCCTAAACTATTTTCACTCCTAAATGTTTTACTTCTAAACTACTCTCACTTCTGAACTGTTTTACTCCTGGAATGTTTTCCTAAAAACTGATTCCACTATCTCAAGCACTCCCACTCCTACTCTTAGAATACTTAGGTTTCTGCCCCTCCAGTGTGTGTACTCCATGAGATTCCTCCGGACGCTAGCACACTGGGGTTGGCCCTTCCACACTACACAAACTACTTCTCTTTAAGTATCTTGGTGTGAGCATTTCCCGGGGTCCCTGAGGCCCTTGGGATCTTTGACACACCAGGATGTTCTCTATTGGACACTATGAGATATGGTACTTTGAACTAACTTTGGGCCTATAGGCTCCATATAACATAGCCTTATTTATTTTGTAATTCATTTATTATATGGTCTGTAATAAATAATTCTTGTAAACAGATATTGGGGATATTAGTAAAAATGTGAGGGATTTTTATATATTTTTTGTTGGGAAATTGGGTAGAAATCATGCTCTTAGGATTACTACGACTATTTGCTTGCATTAGAAACCATGCTCTTAGGATCATTTTGTGCATTAGAAAACATTTTCACAGGCATCATATAATTTGCTTTTTAAAAGTTCTGCATAATCATGACCGCTTAGAAATCCTGTCACTAAGTTGCTACTAATCTTGCCTAATAAACACGTTCATTCTCTCATGTGCATTAGAAACCATGCTTTAGGACTTCATTGCACTCGTCTAAATATTGTGATTGAATCTAGATTGTATAAATTAGTAGCAACCATGTCTATAAGTTTAAAAGTAGTCCCAACACCTATATATCATGTTATAGAGATAAATGTGTATAAAAAAATCAGTTATGTAATGTTCAACACCTAAACTTCAAACTCATAGGACACAATGAACCAAACTTCTTGATTTAAATTGTCTATTAAGACTCTGATTGCAATTAGATATCATGCCTATAGGACATCTCAGATCCACATCTAGGCAAGTCTGTAGGGTAAATTAAACTCTTACAAAATTATTAAACTGTGCTTTGTTTAATTATTTGTAAACTTCCTAGAATCAACAAGCTCTAAAATCAGTAGGCAAACTGATTAGGTCCCCACGACTTTGCTTTAACAAATGCTGCATATGTTCTGTTTTCATGTTCACCTAGATATCCTGCTTAGGAGTTTTAAAAAAAGTGTTTTAAAATGTTGTTGTTTGAGACGTGCAAACTACTTACTTATTTGTGGAGGTAAATATGAGCCCCCTTAATTGTTCCTTTACATGAATGTCCTACTTGTTTTAATTGTCTCTTAGATTTTCTCCTTTTAAGCACCTTAGGAGGGTCTAGAACTGCCTTAATTAGAAGTCCTAAACACCTCCAAGGACATAAGTAAGGGATGGGAATGCACGCATAGGGTACGTTTAATTAGAGTCGCTTCTATAACCGCCAAGGGGAGGGTAATCAGGTAGTAAAGGATATGATGACATGTGCGTTAATGCCACATGCAACCCTTCTAATTGAGGAAGGTTTACCGGGTATTGCATAGATGTGATCCTATAGGCTAATAAACCTAGGACCTCTCTTATTCTTGTTTTTAATAATCCATATGTGCTTAACTACTTTATTGGCTTAATGACTAATTCACAAAATGAGTTTTGCGGGGACCCACCATTGTGGACCTCGAGGGGTGCCTAACACCTTCCGCTCAAGGTAATTTCAAGCCCTTACCAATCTTTGGTAATGCAAATCGATTTATCTGAGTTACTTGCATTAGGTTCCCTAACGCACCTTAAATCTGGTAGGTGGCGACTCTTTAATTTCTATAACCCTTTTTCCCAAAAGGAAATGAGTTGTCCCCAAAGAATGTCGAAACCCTTGATCCCACTGAAAAAGAGGAAAAAAAGGAGGTGTGACACGTTGTGCCTAACAATAGTAAAGATACTCTAAGGAAGTTTGATGCTAAAAGTGATGGAGGTGTCTTTTTGGTTATTCTTCACACAATAAAGCTTATAAAGTTTATAACAAAAGAACTGTGTGTGTTGAAGACAGTGTGCATGTGATTTTGTATGAAACTAATCGCTTGGATAAGAAAGATACAAAGGATGTAGATGGTGGAGAATTTGGACTCACAAAAGTATATGACGATCAATCAAACCAAGAACCTTTGAAGGCTTTTACTGAGCAAACACAAGAACGTGATCCTTTGAAGGCTGAGCATGGCGTAAAACAGATAGGGGGGGGGGGACTAATGTCACGACCCAAACTAGAGGATCATGACTAGTACCCGGGCAATACTTGCCGAGCACCCTCATACATTTTATCTAATCTTCTTATTATCTTTAAGGGCGGAAATTATCAATATAAGTGGTAGATATGGATTATGAACACAAAACAATAAAAGATAATGGAATGAACATGCATAACATGGGATAATAAGACTGCCAAGAAAATACATATAAGTTAGGAGCTACCACGCTTCCATGAAAGACTATACAACAAAAATCATTCGACAAGGTATACCAAACTATACATAAGCCGACACCTATCTATGAGACTCTAAAGGAGCATAATTAATGCAACATAGCCGGAACAGGGCCCCGTCATACCTATACTATCTATAACAAAAATGCATACCAAGACCACGACAAGTTCGGATAAGGAATCTCGCCTATAACCGCTGAACTGGAAAGCCTAATGTGGTGGGGGAGCTGCGTCTACCTATCTATCAGAACTTACATCACGACATGCAACGTCCAAAAATGAAAAGGACGTCAGTACGAATAAAGTACTGAGTATGTAAGACAGGAAAGCATAAGTAAGAACAGTAATGTAAACGGGGATAGAGAATATACAACCTGTAACATCTGGGTACCTCTGAGGGCTACTGACATGAAATGCGTGATACATACATATATATACATAAACCTTTAAAACATCCGCCTCTATGGGCATCATCATCATCATATCATACCCGGTCGTAATAGGCTCGGTAAAACGTACCCGACCACGTGGAGCTCGGTAAACCCAACTGATCAGTGGTTGCACAATAGGTGCCATACCCGGCCGACTATAGCGCGGTTCGGTAGAGTAAAACAGATACATATATATATAATGCATGTAGGACTCATTGGAATCATATTCTGAACCTTTCGGAGTGACATAAGGTCGATATTCTCCGTACACGTTATTAGGATTAACTCTTCATCAAGAATCTTATAAGAATCAGGAAGTACCAACAACATTGATAACATAATAATAAGAGAAGCAACCTCAACATTAATTGTTCCATAAGAAGGGAAACAATGTAAGTACTGCTAGCTTCTAAGAGTAGAGTATCTTTGGAAGCTCGTTCATTGCATTATGTACAATCGGAGTCGTGAAAAAGAAGGAAAGGGATAGCCTCACATACCTTGTATATACTTCCCCAATCTCAAGCTATGCAATTGTCACGACTCCTTAGTCTACAATAAAAGAAACGACACTATCGTTATCTTTTAAGCGTCATAACTATTATGTATTGACCACAACCTATTTTATGATGAAACGGACAAAACCTCCCCTATATATATGACTTCACACAAGTCAAAACAATCACCAAACAGCCCAAAAAATATGAATAATAATCATATTGAGCCTCTCAAAATAGTCCACACACAACCTAATCATTTCATACATAAGACGACCACCGTAGTCGTGTCAAACGACCCGGAAATATTACGACGAACGACCAGACCACAATCCTACATATATATGGTGTTTCTCCACACCCTTCCTCCTCCAAAACTCCACAAAATAGTAGTACAACACGCATCCCAAGAGCAACACAAAACAGTCCACAAAACAGTCCGCTACAAGTGAATAACTCAAACTCACGACTTTCGATCACCGTCCCGTGAGTTCTTACAAGTATACAACGAATTACCATGAATTTACAGCAGGAAAAATGGATTAAATAGAGCAGGAAACTTACCTTACTTATTGGATAACTCAGCCCTTATCTTGATTCTTCAAACTCTAGGTTTTACTCCCAATTAGAACTTGAAAGAGAGAGGAAATCGATTAGGGTTTGTGGATAATTTTTGGGAGGACGTTTGCAGGGGTTTAGGTCTTGTTATTTGTGATATATAATTAGGGTTATATTGCAGGAGACAAACCTTTAAATGGTATCTTTGGCCGACCCGAACTTGCCTATTTTTGGGCTATCATTTAACCAAGTAGGTGACACACCTACTTGTCACCTAGCAGCCTGTGCAGTCTCACAAAAATGCCTATATCTCTCTACTCCAATGTCGTGTTGATAAACGGTTTAATGCGTTGGAAACTTGACTTATAGATATTTTATTTGGTGGGTAGATAACCCCGTAATTCCAAGTAAATTAGGAGAAAAGCTTAATAAGATTTAACCTAAAGTTTAAGTAAAACTATGAATCTAAGTTGCGACAACTCTTGTCGACTTTTGTTTCATAACTCGTTTGACTTCAAGACTATGATACAAATATTATATGATTCAAATATCTTAAAGTATGACCTCTTGAGAATATTAAGCACCCTTAGGTTTACCCAAGAATACGAGTTACAACATCCTTAATTCGTTTAACTTCTAATACTTGTTAATCACCCTTATACACTCTTGTATCATATAAGATCAATATGATTAACTTCTTATCATTTCAAAGATAATCTCTTCTTAGATTTACGTTGACGAACTTATGGAATGAACCAACGTACGTGAATATGGGTTGTAACAACTAATGAGGCTAATAATACCGGTGACAATGAACTCGGTTCCTCTATAGATCAGGAAGGAAACAATGGCACTCAAGGCTTACAAGTAAAAGCATCGAAGCATCAAAGTTCTCATCCACTCACAAATGTTCTCACACGTGTTGATTCTATAATAGTGGCAACATCCAAGTTTAGAAACATGATTGCCTTCTCATTTTATTTGTCCATGATTGAGCCTAAAAATATAAAGGAGGCTCTCCATGCAAGAGGAACTTCACTAGTTTGAAATCAATAAAATGTGGTACCTGGAACCTCGACCAACAGATAGCACAATCATAGGAATCAAGTGGGTTTTTAGAAAAAAACTTGATGACCAAGGTAAGATCACAAGGAACAAGTATAGGATAGTAGTACGAGGGTACAATCGAGAAGAATACATCCACTATGATGAGACATTTGCTCTAGTTGCCAGAACGTAGGCTATTCGAATGCTCATTGCCTTTGCATTCTACATGGGCTTCAAATTTTATGAAATGGATGTAAAAAGTTCTTTCCTTAATGTTTATTTGGAGGAAGAATATTTGTGTGTCAACCTCCAGGACTTGCGAGTCTTAAGTTTCCTTATTATGTGTATAAATTATACAAGGCACTGTATGGTTCAAAGCAAGCGTCAAGAGCATGGTGTGGAAGGTTATCAAACCTGGAGAACGGGTTATGACGTGGCAAAATCGATAATATTTTGTTTCTGTTGAAGAGTGACAAGAATTTTCTAATTGTCAAAATATATGTCGATGACATCATCTTTGGTGCTACAAATGATCTTTGTGCATTGAGTTTGCAAAACTTATGGGATGTAAATTTGAGATGAGCATGATGGTAGAGTTAACTTCTTCCTTGGTATAGAGGTTAAGAAAGCTTAGTATGTAGCTGCTGCTTCATATTGCTCAATTGTTGTGGATCAAACAAAGTTAGAAGATTACGGTGTGATGATAAAATTAGTTTCTATATTTTGTGACAATATAAGTGAAATGAACATGGAAAAGTACCCAGTTCATTACAAAATGACAAAGCATATTGATGTGAGACATCAATATATGAGATATAATATAGAAAATTGTCACATCTCTATGAAGTTCTGCAAGACAAAGGAGGAGACTGCTGATATCTTTACTAAAGCTTTGAACAAGGATCAATTCTAAAGAAATTCTTGGAGCTTGATTTGATCAAAATGAACTAATGACATTATTTGTTCCCTCAATGATTGGCTATATTTTAAATAACGTATTTAGTGAGTGAAAGTATGAAAATATCTAATTTAGATTTATACTTATAAGGTATGCATGCATGGCATGATTATAAGGGCTTAGATGTTTAATATGATAAAAATGTCCTTATCTCAAAAGGATATTTGGACGCATTGAGGAAATCAATCAAAGAACCTGGGTTTTTGACACCCAGGTATGTACCTCCTTTCTAGTAGATAGTTGTATGATCCTGTTAGACTGCCACATCACAATAGGATTAGGTTCTAAAATAATATTGTTAATCATATCCAAAAGAAATCATAACTGAAATTAATTCACGAAAATATAGCACCAGTTTCCTAAATTGCCTCTAGACATGTCTTTGCCGCCCAATTAAAGCCAGCTAACCGCCTTTTTAAATTTTGAAACTTGAGCGCCTCCCTTTCCCTATTAGAATCGAATTAGGAGTTATATTCGTGATTGATTAACACCATAATTTTCAAATAGTTTTCTAGTATTAAATTTTTCCAGAACCCAAAATTGTTGAGAATCTCGACCTAACCCAACCAACCCATATCATGTTCTCTCGAGTCTAATGCTACCTAATAATCGATAACCCATATCTTTCACCAGTTCAAACAGACAACAAAAATAGACCTAGTGTAATCCCACAAGTGGGGTCTGGGGAGTGTAGTGTGTACGCAAACCTTACCCCTACCTTCAAGAATGTAAAGAGGCTATTTCCGGAAGACCCTCTCTTACGATAGGGAAAAGGAAGGGAAATAACAACAATAATACCAATTAGAAAACTGAAGCAAAAATACAAAACTAAATACACTAGATACTGTAATCAAAAAGCCGACACGAAAGCAATAACAAGTAATCACAGAAGTCAAGGGATACACGAATACAAGTAACACTAAATAATGTACTAAAGGTACTGTTGCCGATAAGTACAACTCTCGGCTACCTGTCCTAACCCTTTAGATTAATTTTCAACCTCCACGCCTTCCTATCCATGGTCATGTCCTCAATAAGCTGGAGCAACGTCATATCTTGCCTAATAACCTCTCCTCAATACTTCTTCGACCTGTCTCTACCTCTGCTTAGGCCATCCAAGGCCAAATACCTCCTCACTGGTGCATCTGTGCCTCTCATCTTCACATGATCGAACCACCTAAGTCTCACCTCCAACATCTTGTCCTACACAAGGGCCACGCCCAGCTTTTCCGGAATAACTTCATTTCTAATTCTATCTAACCTGGTATGCCCACACATCCATCTCAACATTTTCATTTCAGCAACCTTCATCTTTTTGACATGGGAGTTCTTGATTGGACAATACTCCACCCCACACAACATAGTCAGTCTGACCAACTTACCTTTAAGTTTTGGTGGCACATTTATCACACAAAACACCGGAAATTAGCCTCAATTTCATCCACCTCGCCGCAATACAATGTGTAACATCTTTGTCGA
Organism: Nicotiana undulata; assembly: GCA_005239495.1. Classification (NCBI taxonomy): domain Eukaryota; kingdom Viridiplantae; phylum Streptophyta; class Magnoliopsida; order Solanales; family Solanaceae; genus Nicotiana; species Nicotiana undulata. The sequence continues at coordinate 33,300 of ML253562.1, read as the reverse complement.
TCTCTATATTCCCTTGTACATCTAAAAAACGTGTTTAAAACTCTCTCTCCTAGGTATGACTTGCGAATCAAGCCTCACGCCTTTGTGTACTACCTAAGTTGCACCACTTAACTTATATTCCAAGTATTCTTTCTTGGTCTTGCTAAACTTTTAGACTCCAGGGTTTGCCTCCAAACCTCTAACTTCTCCTTAACACCGCCTCGTGTATCATCAATCAAAACAATATCATCTGCAAATAATATGCACCACGACACTTCCCCTAGTATGTGGTGTGAGTGCGTCGATTGCCAAGGCAGAAGGAAATGAACTGAGGGATGACCCATGGTGTAAACCCACCATAACTGGGAAATGTTCTGAGTCCCCTACCACAGTCCTCACTCGTGTCTTAGCTCCATCATACATGTCCTTACTATCCCTAATGTGTGCAACAAGATCACCTCTAGGCTCCAAACATCTCCACAGAACCTCCCTTGGCACTTTATCCTAAGCCTTCTCTAAGTCCATGAACACCATATGTAAACCTCTCCCTATACTGCTCCATCAAACTCCTAACAAGATGAATAGCTTCCATAATTGATCGTCCCGGCATAAATCCAAACTGATTTTAAATAATAGTCATAATCCTCCCTAACCTCAGCTCCACGACCCTATCCGAAACTTTCATAGTATTGTTTAGTAACTTGATGCCCTGATAGTTGTTGCAACTTTGTATATCACCATTGTTCTTATATATCAGGACCATTATACTCTATTTCTATTCCTCGAGCATCTCTTCATCCTAAAAATAACATTAAATAACCCAGTGAGCCACTCCAAGCTCGCCTTACCCATACTCTTAAAAATTTCTACCAAAATCTCATTTGGACGGGTCGCTCTCCCCCAACTCATCTTACGCATAGCCCCCTCAACCTCCTCAACTCTTATAGGCCTACATTACCCAAATGACCAATGTTGCGCCCCCCTTTTTTCCTCTTCTTTCGGATCGGTCGGGGTTTTCGACATTATTGGGACAACTCATTTCCTTTTGGGAAAAGGGATATAAGGAGTTTGAAGAGTCGCCACCTAACGAATTAAAGTGCGTTAGGGCACCTACTACGGGTCACTTATAACATTAATTGTATAACCAAAGATTGTGTAAGGGCTTGAAATTACTCCAAGGGGAAGGTGTTAGGAACCCCTCAAAGTCCACAACTGTGGATCCCGACCAAACTTACTTTGTGAATTAATCAAGTAGCAAATAGATAGTCTAAGCACATATATGTGACAAATAAAGGTCTCAGCATATTAGCAGTCTAGACACACATATGTGAATAGAACCTTGGTCTTTGATAGTCAAACAATATAAGCATACATGTATGAAAAGATAAGGGAAGTCCTAGTTTTTTTATCCTATAGGATCACATCCGTGCAATGCCCGACTCCTCAATGAGGGGATACATGTTGCATTAGCGCACAAGTCATCATATCCTTACCTAACCATTATCCCACCCCTTAGCGGTTATTAAGAGAATTTGATTTAACGAGCTCTAAGTGTGCTATTACCCGTCCCTTCCTTGTGGTCACGGAAGAGTTTAGAACCTCTAAATCTGGACAGTTCTAGACAAACCCCTAAAGTTTCAAAAGGGAAAAAATCTAGGCGAAAAGAAAATAACAAGTAGGACCAGCAGATAAATGAAAGAAACAGTTGAGAGGCTCATATTTACCTCCACATGTAATGCACATAAACAGCACATCTCAAACACAGACAAAAGTAGTTTTATTAGAAAAGGATCCTAAGACAGGATATCTAAGTGAACACCAATACACAGAAATATGCAACACTGTTTCATATACTCAACGACATGATCCTAATCAGTTTGCATGTTGACTTTAAAACATGTGAGCCCTTAAGCAGAAACACATCAAAGCAGTTTCCAATTTTATAGAGATTAGTTACCTAAGGTTTGCCTAGGCGTGGGACTGTACGTAATAATAATCATAAGACATTTTGAGCAATTTGGAAGCTATTTAACATTAAAAAATGCTGCTCCAGGTGATACGAATAAATGGATTGATACCAATTTTTATTAAAATATATGACAATCTATCTGAGACTGTTTTTATGCCTTTTCGTAGATCAATGACTTGTTGTAATTAGACTAGGCGTGTTAAAAACAAATGCAAATAGAATCCCTTAGAACATGGTATCTAATTGCACACAGGAATGACAGACTTGTGTTGAGGTTATTTATTAACCTAATAGCAGGATTGCTAAGTGTGAATACTTATGCAACATTAAGGCATGGATTGATGACATGTAATATGCTGAAGCAATAGATGTGATGCCCTAAGGACACGATATCTAATGCATGTTTGGCATGATTTGGATGAAAACGTTGAACCTAAGTCATGAATTCTAATGCAAAATACACAGAATGTAAAGCCTAAAGCATGATTTCTACCCAAAAATACCAACAATACTATACGACTACCCTCCCCTTTTCACTAACCACCCCAATATCTGTTTACAAATAATTATTACAGACCAATGGATGAATGAATTACATAAATGAAAAGGAAATTAAACTATAGGGAGCCTGAAGCAGGCCCAAATACATCCTGAGAATACCATGCCTTCCATAACCTCAAATGCCAAGAGTTTCATAGCCAATCTCATGTCGAGGTGTGTCAGAGTTCCCTAAGGACCTCAAGGATCTGTGGCAGTGCTCACACCTAGACTTTCATAGCAAGAACTGTGTAAGTGCAGTGTGGAAGGGCCAGCCCTAGTGTGTCAAAGTTCAGAGGGATCTCAAAAGGATCCCAAGGTAGTCACACACTGGAGGGGCAGAACCTAAGGGCTTAAGAGTAGAGTGAGAGTGCTTGACATAGTTTTGAAAAAAAAGTTTTGATAAGAGAAACAATATTGAATTTATTCAAGAGTTAAAGGATTTTTGAAAAGGAACTGATTAGTAGTAAAACAACTTGAAAAATTAGTGTGAGTATTTTGAAAATTCAGCAAGCAACCTGATTGGCTACAGAGAAAATAAGTCCAATACTACTAACAACAAAGTTCACACATGGGTATCGGGGAATTGGGGACATATAGAACACATAGGGTGAAACATATAACAACAGAAACATAGAACTTTCCAGGAGTTTAAGGAATTGATCATACAGCTAATGATACAAACATACGGATTTCAGAACAGACAGTTGAGAACATAGTTATACTAGACAGAATTGTACATAGAATCAAAATTACTCAGGGGGTAGTAAAAAACTTAGCAAAGCAGATTAATACCAGAGACTGAGTAAACAAACAGACAAACAATCAAACATACACACATGGAGTAGAGCTAGGTTGAGACATGCTAAAGAGGTAAGAGGCAGTTTCAAGACATGCTAATAAAAATTCCTATAGGCTAATAACTAAACAGGGTTGTCCAGGCATGCTAGGTGAAACAGAGATTTGGGCATGCTAGTCACATATTGAACAACTAAATAATAAATAGGAACAAGACTGGAAATCAATGGACTAAAGCAGTAATAGAACACATAGAGTTTAGAACTTGAAAGTGAATCTGAACATAACAGTTAAGGAGAGAAAACACAGAATATAGAGCAAGTGTAGTGCAATAACTAGCCTTGGCTTACAACCGACTAGTTCAATAGAAGTAGCAAGTAACAAGAAAGAGCAGAAAGCTTTTAAGTGTATGAAAGAATTGCTGAACTAGTGTTCGTGTGTTACTGAGAATAAAAGAGGGAATATATAGCAGTTGGGAGCTAGACAAATACGGTAAACAATCAGTTGTTCAGTAATTAGGGACAATTACAGAATCAGTCAAGCATAAATCATTAAAGTCTTCCCTTAATTAAGGGAGTAGTTCACTAATTAAGGAAAGACATCAAACAACTGAAGTATAGAGTAGGTAATTAGGGGTAAATACACAAAGGGTTCAATTAAGGAAATAACCAGTAAAAATCAATGAATAATACGGATAAATCAGAGAATAAGGTAAGAAATAATAACAGGCTGTAAAACAATATGGAAATCATTGAGGAAATCAACACAAAGGTATAACCACAGCAACTCAGTGAATCAAGGACTCAAAATGACGTCAATTTTAGGAAAAATAACATAGGTTCTCATGAAGGCAGAATAGAAAGAATTAAATCCGGAACCCTAATAGGACATATTAGGGTAAAATCACAAAAATATTCAAATTAAACGAAGCAGTATTCATGAGAGTCAAACACATAGCAGAATCATATAGCAAATAATCAAAGACGAACTTCACATAGTGCAAAAATTAGGGGTTTCAACATGAACTAGTTAGGGTTGAGAAGAAACTCAACATAATCGAATAAAACACATAAGAATCAGAAAAATAAGCACTTAAAAATCAGAAATCGTTTTTAAGAAAAGATTTTTCAGAAACCCTAGTTAGGAAAAAATGAAAAGTCGTTTGAAAATCGGTTGGTTTTTCCATAAAAACAAGCGAAACAATTTGATACTCCTTAGATCTGTACAGATCTAAAAAGTTAAGAAACGAACTTAAGGTTTTTGAGGAAATAACCCAGAGATGAAGACATCGGCTTAGAAACCCATAGGTTTAGGCAAAAAATAGAACGATCTTACTCAAATCGAGCCATGACGGCCTGAGACTGGTAAGATCAGGCCAAAGGTGTGAGTGGACTGATCCCTGTTCCCTTGAGGACCTCAAAGATAGCAAAACCCCAGCGTAGGAGAGCCGTTAGGGCTTGAGGATGATGATAATCCACCATAGTCGATGACATGCAAGCAACAACGAGGGAGAATTAGGGTTAGGGCAGAGAGGATTTGGAGAGGAAGGTGAAGGGTGACGACGTAGTGTGAGAGAAGTGAGGGGTTTGGGAAGGGGGTAGTCTTAGGTTAATTAAGGAAATAGTTAATCTGGATCGTTGATCAAAATTGATCAACGACCATGATTTAACAAGAATTGGGTCGGGTTTGGGTAGGATTTGAGCCTGGTTATATTGGGCTAATTTGGTTAAGCATTTGGGCTAGTTTTGAGGGTATTTGGGCTGACTTAATTAGGTTGTAATTGAAATAAAGCTATTTATTAAATACCCAACAATAAATTAATTAAAATAGTTTGTAAAATAATTACTAATTATAAAAAAAACTTCATGCATAGATATGTTTTGAAAATGGTTATTTATCATTTAAAAATATAAAGGTAATTTTCTGGTAAAAATGATACGAAAATTATATATGTGGGCTATAATTGCAAAGTTATTGTAATTGTAGCCAAAACGTACCATATTGGCTATTCATGGAATAATTTGGATTTAATAAGACCATAAATAATGGATTAAATCAAGAAATGTCTTTGAAATTATTTGTGATGCAATTTTGTAATTATTTATTAGAAATAAAATGCTGGACAAATTAATAAAAAATGTAGAACATTTGCGGAAACATACCAATTATATGCATGATTTTGAAGGAATATATGCAATTTAAAATTACTTTTTACGAAATACTGGGTATCAACTGTCGCCCCTCATTACCCGGAAAGGATAAAAGAGTTGTCGGGTTAAGACATGATGACCAATTTTGACCGAGCGAAACGATTTGAGGGATTTAGGCCGCACTCTAGCTTCTGAGTTTACATATCCCTGGATTTACAAGAATCAGGACGTGTGTAGTTCTGGATTCATCGGCAAAATATACCGGTGAAGTCATCGCAAGATCGGACGCAACATCTAGGGATAGGTGAATGAATGGTTCACGAGAGAGGTTAGGTTTGATACATTTGAATGAACTGGAGCGGGATCGCTCCATCTGGGATAGCAGTTGCTTGCCGGGTTACCTGCAAAATAAAGAGATACTACAAGCATGTACTGTGCAGAAATTTAAACATGATGCAGGTTCCCTTTGGACTATGAAAGTTGTCTTCGGACGGTTTAGGATGACGTACTTAGACCATGATGTCCTGGGCCATGAATTGTTCAGTGAGGGATTCTTAGGCCATGAGATGATGTTCTCGGGCCATGAAGATGGTGCCTCCGAACTATGACGCCTTTGAATAATGATATGCAAATTTTGAGAGGTCCTCAGGCCATGGCATGGTGTCTTTCGGCTATGAAGATGATGCCTTTAGACTATGGGGCCTTTGGACATGTTGGCAATATTTCAGCCCATGAGGTGCAATAATACGATGTCAACAAGACAATGATTAGTCTTGTGAAATGGAGGGCAGAGCTTAGCCCGAAAGAGGAGCAAAGTAGATTGTGACGGAGAGACAGCGCTTAGTCTTGGCGAAAGAACGTAGATTGAAGGCAGAGCTTAGCCTCATGCAGGAATGGAGACAGAGCTTAGTCTCGTGCAAATGAAGGCAGAGATTAGCCTTATGCACATGGGGAGGAAGAGCTTAGCCTCATGCAGGTACGGAGACAGAGCTTAGGATCATGCAAATGAAAGCATAGATTAGCCTTATGCAGAGGAAGGCAGGGATTAGCCTTATGCAAGGAAGGCAGAGATTAGCCTTATGCAAGAGGAAGGCAGATATTAGCCTTATGCAAGGTGAAGGCAGAGATTAGTATTATGCAGGGGAAGGCAGTGATTAGCCTTATGCAGATGTGAAGGCAGAGATTAGGCTTATGCAAGATGAAGGCAGAGATTAGCCTTATGCAAGATGAAGGTAGAGATTAGCCTTATGCAAGATGAAGGTAGAGATTAGACTTATGCAAATGAAGGCAGAGATTAGCCTTATGCAAGATGAAGGCAGAGATTAGCTGTATGCAGAGGAAGGCAGAGATTAGCCTTATGCAGGTGTGAAGGCAGAGATTGTCCTTATGCAAAAGATAGAGTAAATAGTAGATAGTATCAGAGTTTCTTAGCTGGTAGCGGATTTCGGTATTGCGATTGTGGAGAAAACTTGTGACTTCGAGGCGCATATATTCTTTATTCCCGTATTCAAAGAACAATTGTGAGTTCTGTAAGGGGAGGTTGGTTCATGTCCCCGCTGGCTTTGCTTGACTCTTTGCTTCGTTTGGAGATCATACTTAAGTCATCGGGATTGCGTTTGGCTAAACGGAGTTACCTTACAAGCAAGCATGCATAGTTTTATAAAAATATCGTAAAAAATATATTTTAAAAAATTTAGATAAACTGATGACCGTGACAAGATTCGAGACATTACAACCTCTTGTGCTATGGAATTTTGAGGGTCCTCCTCAAAATTCTACCCCGGTTAGGTGGATTGGAACCTCTGACTGTTGTTCATGCTACGATCGGCTGAAATTGCTTCCGAATTTTGAGGGCCCTCCTCAAAATTCTGCCCCAGTTTCTGATTGCGGGGGAAATGAGATTTTTATTGAATTATGACCGAACCCATAGGTCTGCCTACGTATCCCCTCTTAAATGAGAATCAGGTCGAGCGTAGTTCAATTTACATCATTTGGGAAAAACATACAGAGTTACACATAGTATCGTTTGATTGCATCTGAGTTGATCGGTTTTGGCCAGACTTCCTGTCCATTTCTGCAAGTATAAGAGCTCCTCATGTCATTACCCTGTGAACCATGTAAGGTCCCTGCCAGTTGGGAGAGAATTTCTCCTTGGCTTCACCTTGATGTGGAAATACCTTCTTCAACACTAGCTGCCTCAATGTGAACTATCTCGGCTTGCCTCTTTTGTTTAAGGCTCTGGACATCCTGTTCTAATAGAGTTGTCTGTGACACACTGCATTCATTCTTTTCCCGTGTATGAGGGCAAGTTTCTCATAACGGCTCCTTATCCATTATGTGTCACTGAGCTCAACTTTTTGTATGATCCTCAAGGAAGGAATCTCCACTTCGGTGGGAATAACAACTTCCGTACCATAAACCAATATGTAGGGAGTTGCCCCGGTTGATGTGCGGACTGTGGTGCGTTATCCCAATAAGGCAAATGATAGCTTTTCTTGCCACTTTGTGATTTTCTACCATCTTTCTTAGTATCTTTTTGAGGTTCTTGTTGGCGGCTTATACAACCCCATTCATTTGAGGTCTGTAGGCTGTGGAATTCTTGTGCTTGGTTTTGAAAGTCTCGCACATGGCCTTCATCAGGTCACTATTGAGATTGTAAGCATTGTCGGTGATGATCGACTCTGGAACTCCACATCGACAAACGATCCGGTCGCGAACAAAATCTGCCACGACCTTCTTAGTCACTGCTTTGTATGATGCTGCTTCAACCAATTTGGTAAAGAAATCAATAGCTACCAGGATGAACCTGTGTCCATTCGAGGCGGTAGGCTCGATCGATCCAATGACATCCATTCCCCAAGCAGCGAACGACCAAGGTGAGCTTGTTGCATTGAGCTTGTTTGGCGACACTTTTATCATATCTGCATGTACTTGACATTGGTAGCATTTCCGGACGTACTGAATGCAGTCCGTTTCCATGGTCATCCAGAAATAACCGGCTCTAAGTATCTTCTTTGCCAAGATGAAACCATTCATATACGGGCTGCAAGTTCCAGCGTGTATTTCTTCATGTAATTTAGATGCTTCCTTTGCATCGACACATCTCACTAATCCCAAATCAGGAGTTCTCCTGTACAGGGTTCCTCCGCTTTGAAAGAAACTAGTGAGTAACCTCCAAAGTGTACGTTTCTGGGTATGATTTGCATGCTCCGGGTATTCTCCCTTTGCCAAATATTCCTTGATGTCATGGAACCAAAGTTTCCCATCTGCTTCCTCTTCAACATGGGCACAATATGCCAGTTGGCTATGAATATTCCCTGGAATAGGATCAATGAAGTTCTTATCTGGATGTTGTATGATGGATGATAAAGTGGCCAGTGCATCGGCAAACTCGTTCTCAACCTTGGGAACATGCAAAAATTTTGTCTTTGTGAACCTCTTTCTCAATTCCTTTACATGGTGCGGATACGACAGTATCTTGGAATTCTTGGTGGCCCATTCTCCTTTTACTTGGTGTATAAGCAAATCTAAATGACCAATTACCAGCAGCTCCTGAATATCCATGTCGATAGCCATGTTGAGCCCTAGTATGCAAGCTTCATACTCTGCCATGTTGTTGGTGCAAGAAAATCTGAGTTTAGCAAATACCGGATAATGTTGGATTCAGCAATGTCTACTCCTATGAATAGTACTTTTTCAACGAAAAATACTTTTTCAGGGGTTCGTATTCTCCTCCCACAGGGTTTTCGGCAAGATGATATGCCAATGCATGTTCCTTGACTGCTTTTTGAGTCACATAGACGATGTCGAACTCACTCAGCAGGATTTGCCACTTAGCCAGCTTGCCAGTGGGCATGGGTTTCTGAAAGATATACTTCAAGGGATCCATTCTCGATATGAGGTATGTTGTGTAGGCACAAAAGTAGTACCTCAGCTTATGGGCTACCCTAGTTACACCTCAAGAGGTACGTTACAGTTGAGAATACCGTGCCTCGTATGGAGTGAACTTCTTACTCAGATAATATATGGCCTGTTTCTTTCTTCCTGTTTCGTCGTGCTGCCCCAGAAGGCAGATGAAAGCTCCATCTAATACCGCAAGGTAGAGTAACAATGGTCTACCTGGCTCTGGCTGGACCAAAACTGGTAGTGTCGATAAGTACTCCTTGATTCTATCGAAGGATTTTTGACAATCCTTGGTCCATTTGGTTGCAACATCCTTCTTTAACATCTTGAAGATTGGTTCACGTATGACTGTGGACTAGGCTATGAGTGGGCTGATGTAGTTTGTCGTCCCAGAAAGCTCATTACATCCTTCTTGTTCTTTGGTCGTAGCAGCTCCTAGATGGCTTTGACTTTTGACGGATCCAGTTCTATTCCTCAGCGGCTGACAATGAACCCAAGCAATTTTCCGGCAGGAACCCCGAATGCACATTTTGCGGGATTTAGTTTCAATTTGTGTTTCCGTAGTCTGTTGAAGAACTTCCTCAAATCTTCTATATGATCTGTGGCTTTCTTGGACTTAATGATGATGTCATCCATATACACCTCGATCTCTTTATGTATCATTTCATGGAAAATGGTGGTCTTAGCCCTCATGTAAGTGGCCCCAGCATTCTTTAGGCCGAATGGAATCATCTTATAACAATATACTCCCCACGACATAATGAAAGTCATTTTCTCTGTGTCTTCCTCGTCCATCCAAATCAGATTGTAACAGGCGAAACAATCCACAAATGACTGGAGTTCATGTTTGGCACAATTGTCAATTAGGATGTGTATGTTTGTAAGAGGGAAATCGTCCTTTTGACTGGCTCGGTTAAGATCCTGGTAATCGACACAAACCCTGAACTTTCCATCCTTCTCCGGTACTGGCACGCTGTTGGCTAACCATGTTGGGTATTCAACCACCCTGGGGACTTTGGCATTGATTTGTTTAGTGACCTCCTTCTTGATTTTCAGACTCATGTCAGGCTTGAATTTCCGGAGCTTCTGCTTCACTGGTGGGCACATTTGAATCGTGGGCAATTTGTGAGCCACGATTGATGTACTTAGTCCGGTCATGTAATCATACGACCATGAATATATGTACTCATATTCCTTCAAGAATTGGGGGTATTCTTCTTTCTCTGATGGTAACAAGTGGATGCTGATGCGAGTTTCTTTGAAAATCTCTGAATCTCTCAGGTTGATTACCTCAGTTTCTTCTCAAAGTCCTCTATGTCTCTGACAATTTCCTCGGGTATGATATCTTCTTCTTCTGAATCACTATGCTTTTGTTGCGTTGTCTCATTGCACGTCACAGTCATTGGTTTATCAATATAGGAAATAGTAATGCTGTATAGATAAAGGTATGGGAGAAAAATGATAATAAATTCATTGAAACATAAAGATATTTTCAATAATTTAAGCAAACATTTCGGAATACTGGAGATTTTTATTTAAAATAGAAAATTCGAAAAAGGAAATCGTTAGCAAATAAAATAACAGTGCTCGTTCAGCCTTTCTACCCCGGGACTTGTCGGGCCCTGGATGGTCTGGAAGTCCAGTTTCTGAGGATCGATCCCTTGCTCACGACTTGGATGGTAGGGCCTTCCTCCTCCTCCTCCTCGACAATAACACAACAATCCATATCCTTGTCCTCCAAAAATAAGTTCCTTAAGGCTGCTAATGTTTCCTCCTCCTCTGATCCCCATATGACATCAGCTTGTTGGAAAGTCTGTTCCGAGTGCGGTATGGGATGCTCCAATGGATAGTAAGGACCGCGCCATGGTGGAGACTAGTCGTCGTACCCTTTCCAAGGGTATTGATAACCCAAGCCAAAGATAGTGTCGTGGCGCTTCAACTGTATGGGCTTGGAAATGCCCTGAAGATTCTTGCCGAGACCCTTGCCGGGTTCGTATCCACTCCAATTTAGTATGCTTCAATATTACTACTCCACCACTTGTCCTTGTCTATTGCATTGACCCACTCGATGTGGTGGTAAGTTTCTCCACCAAGCCTTCTTCTACCCTTAACTACCGGGATAGTCTGGCGGTTGTAGATGGGGTTGCTCCCATCTCCATGGATAATTACCTCCTAATGATTCCATTCAAACTTTACCGTGATGCCACATCCCCAGCGGCATGTATCCATGGTCATCCTAATAATATATTATAGGACACAGATATATCCAAAACCTGAAATTCAACATCAAACCATGTAGGTCCCATTTGCAGACAAAGACTGATTTCTTCAATGGTGGACCTTTGAGACCAGTCGAACGCCTTCACATTCAAACATCCCTCTCGTATTTCGTACTGTTCCTTGCCCAACCTCTTTAGTGTTATCAATTGGCAACTGTTAAGGCTGGACCCTCCATCAATCAGAACCCTTGTAATGAAGTAATCTTCACATTGCACGGTAATGTGCAGTGCCCTGTTTTGACTCAAATCTTCAGGTAGCAATTCGTTTTCGTGGAAGGTAATTATGTAACTTTCTAATACCTGCCCCACCATGTTGTCCATCTCTCCACTTGTGATATTATTAGTTACATAAGCTTCATTCATCACCTTCATCAAAGCATTCCTGTGTGCTTCTAAATTCTGCAGCAAAGATAATATGGATATCTGGGTTGGAGTTTTGTTCAGTTGATATATGATTGAATATTCCTTGGATTGCACCTTCCTCCAGAGATCATCTAGGTCTGTTTCAATAACGCGCGGTTTGTTAGAATCCTGTTTGCTAGACTCTCCCAAGTGTTCAGGTGTAGAGACCTTGTCGGTCCTGGTCATCCCCTGTGCAGCACCAGCTTCTTCTATCCTGACCTTTCCTTTCCTTTTAGCTTCAGATATGTAATCCCAGAGCACAACATTAGTGTTGAAAGGAGGCATGGTTGACACTATCACCGTTAATTGGTGTGGCTACCCTCACTTCAAATGGGATAGGTACCGTTGCAGGTGGAATTACTTCGACCTGAAATGGCATAGGCGCGTCTGCAGGTGGTGCTACTTCGAACTCGAACGGGACTGATGTGGTTACCTCAACCTCTCCTGATTGCTGTATCTGTACTATAATTTGATTCAGTGTAACTGCTGGCTTCTTAGGATCATCACCCTCTTTGATTAACCCAATTGACCCCTCTGGGTCCCATTCTTCATCCATTTCTATCACATTGATGCCTTCACCCCTGTGATCTAGGAGGGGTTATTGCAAACATTAGGAGTAGTCTCTTTTGCCTTGATGATTTTGTTTTTGATCAAAGCCTCGATTTTATCCTTCAACAAGCGGCATTCATTGATGGTATATCCCTTTATGCCGGAATGGTATGCACATGTTTTGTTCGGATTGACACACTAGGATGGATTCTCAGTGGCTACAGCAGGGATGGGAGTGATGTAACCAGCATCTTTTAGCCTTTCATACAGCTGGTCAATGGGCTCGGCAATGGCGGTAAATTGTTTGGGTGGCCTGCAGTCAAAATTAGGTTTAGGTCTTGGGAAATTTTGGCGAGCTGGAGGTGACTGGAAGTGAGACGGTTGGGAGTTATAGGTGTGATAGACAGTGGCTGGTTGGGAATATCTGGGAGATGTGGGTTGATAAGTAGGTGGAGGGGACGGCTGATATGTAGATGGAGGTGCTGGCTGATATGTAGGTAGGGGTGCTTGCTGATATGTAAGTGGAGAGGTTCGATATGTCAGTGGAGATTTGTGTTCCTGTGCAGCCATTACTGCTCGTACATCTTTCTTCTTGGATATACCACCAGATTGCAATGCCTTGTTCGTGGCTTGTAGTGCTTTAAAATTAGTGACCATTCCGCTCTTAATACTTTCCCCTACCTTGATGATGTCGGAGAATTTGTGATTTTCAATCAACATCAATCTCTCATAATACTGCGGATCCTGTGCCCTGACGAAGAATCTGTTCATTTGCTCCTCGTCCAGTGCAGGTCTGACCTTGGCAGACTCAGACCTCCAACGAGTGGCATACTCGCGAAAGGTTTCAGTGTATTTCTTCTTGAGGTTCTTGATGTAAAACACATCTGGTGCATTTTTCGTGTTGAACTTGAATCGGTCCATGAAATCTGATGCCATACTTACCCAATTGAACCACTTCTTATGGTCCTGGCTGATGTACCAAGACAAAGCATCCCCTGTGAGGCTCCTCATGAACAGTTTCATCCGAATCTTCTCGTCTCTTCCAACTCCTACCAATTTGTCACAATAGGTCCTCAGATTGACCCTGGGATCACCAGTACCATCGAACATTTCGAACTTGGGAGGTTTGTAACCCTCTGGAAGTTCCACATCATGCTCTATACAGAGATCTTCATAATTCAACCTTTCGATTTCCTTACCTCCTTCCACACCTTGAACCCGTCTAGTCAATTTCATGAGTTCTTCGGCAAGGTTCTTGATAAACATATCCTTCTCACTACATTCTAGTGTGCAAGAGATGGGCTGGGTGGAGTGAGGTAGAGTCTCCATGTATATGGGGTTATTCTGGTGTCCTAGTACCTGAGCATAGAGGTGGTCTTTGCTGGAATTTTGTGGTTCGGGAATGATTGGTGGGGTGTTTCTTGGAGTGTGGCAAGTATTTTGTTGGTATTGCGGTGGGATGGTTTGGTTTTTCGGTGGATCTGTATAGTGGGGAGTTGCAGGAGGATTCTGTTTGTTGGGTATATTCTGAGGTTGTGCACGGTTTTGAGTGTTCGGGTGGCTGACATCCGGAACACTAAGTGAGAAGGGAAAATTCGCTAGGTTCTGAACATGTTCAAGTTCCCCCTAGAGTTATAACAGCCTTTGTTCAAGTTGCGATACAACATCATTCTGGACTTGAGTACCCCGACCGTCAGAAGCTTATGTATGTTCGACTGGTGTTGTGTTTTCCTTTCTGATGTTATTCAAGTGTTCCATTTTCCCTTGTCTTTGACTTTAGGTGGACTAGGAGGAGGAGATGGTGGAGGGACCCTAAATCTTGTATGGTACGCTGACGATGCCAGAATGCACGAACCAACCTTTGGGGAAAGGGAATAAATCAAAAGAAAATAAAATAAAACAAAAGGTAGCCAAGTCAGTGAGGATTATAACAAAAGTATTTGTAGTATCTAAACACATATTGCAGAATTGTAAACGTGTCCTAATTTTGGGTGCCTCGTTGTGCCCGACGTAGGCCTAGCGCCAAATTGATTTGGAGAACTTAGATGCCAAAATGCCTCATTTAATTAATGTAAAATAGACGAATCCCAAAACGATACTAAAATAACAAATAGGAAATAAGTCACTAATGGCACTTGGCCTTATTACATTGACGAAAGCAAAAGTAAATCTAGCCTATTTGATATCCTTGAGGCCGTCAAACAAATTTCAAAGCTCGCGCAGTCCTAGCAGCAGGTACGCTCTAGCCAGGTGTCCTCCTTCATTCCCCTCGGCGTTCTGGCAATTCTCAATCCTTTTGATGACCTTGCCCTCTAACTCCACTATACCTCGCTCCAAGTATTCCAACTTCCAGTTGGAAAGGATAGCCATCTCCTTCGACTCCTCGATCATCCTCTTGTTGGTCTCATGTATTTCACGATGTTCATTCTCGAAATCATGAACCCTTTTGCGCAGTCGGTTGTACTTGACCTGAGCCTTGGCATCTTCATCTATGATTCTATTAGCCTCGGCTGATTCCGGGCCTCACTATCCCGTCCAAGTTGTCTTCCACCCATGCCTGGTAGAAAGGTGCACACCCATCATGGTACCTGTCTGGTTCAATAGTATTCTTTTCCAGGATGATTTTGCAGTGCCACATGTGTTGTGCTCGGCACTTGTAGGGAACGTCGTCGTCCTAGAAATTTGCTCTGAAGTGACCCATCTTGGCAACGCTCGGCACAACTTACTTTCTTCCTTCCTGTCTCATGACTCGGAGAGGAACATAAGGATATATACCTCTCAACCCGATCAGCACTACGTGCGGTGCATCCCTGAACCTGATGATAAACGCGCCCGTCGGGAACCATTCGAACTTCCATTGTACCTGTTCTTCGGTCAGATTATCAAAGAATTCTACCCACTCCTTGGCAGTTTCTGGCTGAGCGAATCTGTCTGGTATGTAGGTCATCCGCTTGGGGTGATGGAAAGCAATGTGGTCATTCCAAGCCCTTCGCGGAAGTTCTTGGTGGTATTTTATCTTTTAAAGATGTTCTAAGAGCCATGGTTGCAGCAACAGGTTGCAACCCTCAAAATGCTTAGTTCCTCTTTGGCAACGTTCCAAGGCTCGATAAATATCAGCTAGGATCATAGGGACAATGCTGAAGGTTTGCCCATCAATCCCTTCCATCAAGAACCTGGTTACCATGGCTAATCTGGTATGAATCCTTTGCCTCTTTGTCGGAAACACTATCAAGCCCAGAAAGCATACAATGAATACGAATACCCTGCGGTGGATATGACCTAGAGAGGTGGTGGAAAACTCATCATGATAGGTACGCTATGATTTGTTGTGACCGTATCTTTCATATAAGTACTAGAAGGGTATGTAGGATTGTTCCAAACACTCCAGTTTAGCATTCTTTTTCAACCCCATCATTTTAAGAAAACCATTGCCTGTGCGGTTCTCAAGTACCAACAACCCCAGACTTTCCCAAGCTAACCCAACAAGTCCTCCTATTTCTTCTTGGAGCGGCGTCATTTCGATATTCGCAAAGCGGAATACAACTCTCTCTCTATCCCAAAATAAAGTAGCGGCTTCAATCAACATATTGTTTGGCTGGATGTCCAAAGGAGAAGGTAAACTACCCAGGTACTTCTTTACGTGTTTCCTATCACTGGAGGAAAGGTCTTCCCACCAGTCCAGGAGCATTGGTGGGATATTGCTGAACATACCGAATCTGGGGACCTCATGCCTCATCTTCTGCAAGACAAAAAGATGGTTTTACCGGACGCGACTATTTATACACTTATGATTAGCATACATACATTTACTTCTCCAAATTAATGCACAGAACGTGATTGTGTCCATTTGGATTATGGAAACCCTAGTGGACTTTGGATAAGTCTGTCTTAAAGGCTCATTGTGCGGATGACACATTAACTCGGCTAGGTTTGACCATGATGCATGCACAATACAACGAGAGTGAGGTTTCTATGGAGGTCTAGATTGGTACCCTCGAGCGGACAACTTGAGGGGGAAGGCAGGAAACCATCGATTGCACCGCTGATCGATTGGTTATACCGCAAATAAGCCTTTCCGAATTTAGGTGGTGATATTAATTGGAAGAGCACAACCACTCATCAAGCGTTGCTATAGGATTTGTATAGGCACGAGTGGAGTATGATGATGAGCATGATTGTGCAGCAATAAGTAAGCAATAAATAGCATATTGTCATGTATTTGAACTTTATGAAAGCGATAAGTACAATAGTTATAACTGAAAAGCGGTTACGTAAGAAAACAAAGAAACATGTTAGATTTATTTTGGACAATAAATACTTGGAAACATAAATAATTAATTGCACATAAAGGGGAAAGGGAAAGGGTGCAAGTATTAACCAGGTAAGGTACATGCAGGAAAATTCACAAAGCAGTTTGTAGTGGTAAACGCAAAAGAATCCCCAGTAGAGCCGCCATGCTGTCGCGCCCCCCTTTTTCCTCTCCTTTCGGATCGGTCAGGATTTTCGACATTATTGGGAAAACTCATTTCCTTTTGGGAAAAGGGATATAAGCAGCTTGAAGAGTCGCCACCAAACGAATTAAGGTGTGTTAGGGCACCTACTACGGGTCACTTATAACACTAATTTTATAATCAGAGATTGGGTAAGGGCTTGAAATTACTCCAAGGGGAAGGTGTTAGCAACCCGTCAAAGTCCATAACTGTGGGTCCCGGCCAAACTTACTTTGTGAATTAATCAAGTAGCAAATAGATATTCTAAGCACACATATGTGACAAATAAAGGTCTCAGCATATTAGCAGTCTAGGCACACATATGTGAATTGAACCTTTGTCTTTGATAGTCAAACAATATAAGCATACATGTATGAAAAGATAAGGGAAGTCCTAGGTTGTTTATCCTATAGTATCACATCTGTTCAATGCCCGGTAATCACTCTTCAATGAGGGGCTACACGTTTCATTAGCGCACAGGTCATCATATCCTTACCTACCCATTATCCCACCCCTTAGCGGTTATTAAGTGAATTTGATTTAACGAGCTCTAAGCGTGATGTTACCCGTCCCTTCCTTGTGGTCCCGGAGGAGTTTAGGACCTCTAAATATGGAAAGTTCTAGACAAACCCCTAGGGTTTCAAAAGTGAAAAAATCTAGGCGACATGCAAATAACAAGTAGGACCAGCAGATAAATGAAAGAAATAGTTGAGAAGCTCATATTTACCTCCACATGTAATGCACATAAACAACACATCTCAAACACAGACAAAAGTAGTTTTATTAGAAAAGGATCCTAAGATAAGATATCTAAGTGAACACCAATACACATAAATATGCAACACTGTTTCATATACTTAACAACATGATTCTAATTAGTTTACATGTTGACTTTCAAACATGTGAGCCCTTAAGCAGAAACACATCAAAGCAGTTTCCAGTTTTATAGAGATTAGTTACCTAAGGTTTGCCTAGGCGTGGGACTGTGCGTAATAATAATCACAGGACATTTTGAGAAATTTGGAAGCTATTTAACATAAAAAATGCTACTCTAGGTGATACGAATAAATGGATTGATACCAGTTTTTATTCAGAAATATGACAATCTAGGTGAGACTGTTTTATGCCTTTTCGTAGATCAGTGAGTTGTTGTAATTAGCCTAGGCGTGTTCAAAACAAATGCAAATAGAATCCCTTAGAACATGGTATCTAAATGCTCACAAGAATGACAGACTTGTATTGAGGTTATTTATTAACCTAATAACAGGATTTCTAAGTGAGAATATTTGTGCAACATTAAGGCATGGATTGATGACATGTAATATGCTGAAGCAGTAGATGTGATGCCCTAAGGACAAGATATCTAATGCATGTTTGGCATGATTTGGATGAACACATTGATCCTAAGTCATGAATTCTAATGCAAAATACACAGAATGTAAAGCCTAAAGCATGATTTCTTCCCCAAAATATCAACAATACGATACAGCTACCCTCCCCTTTTCACTAACCACTCCAATATATGTTTACAAATAATTATTACAGACCAATGGCTGAATGAATTATATAAATGAAAAGGAAATTAAACTATAGGGAGCCTGAAGCAGGCCCAAATACATCCTGAGAATACCAGGCCTTCCATAACCTCAAATGCCAAGAGTTTCATAGCCAATCTCATGTCCAGGTGTGTCAGAGTTCCCTAAGGACCTCAAGGATCCCGGGCAATGCTCCCACCTAGACTTTCATAGCAAGAACTGAGGAAGTGCAGTGTGGAAGGGCCAACCACAGTTTGTTAAAGTTCAGAGGGATCTCAAAAGGATCCCAAGGCAGTCACACATTGGAGAGGCAGAACCTAGGGACTTAAGAGTAGAGTCAGAGTGGTTGACATAGTTTTGAAAAAGAGTTTTGATAAGAGAAACAATATTGAATTGATTAAATAGGTAAAGGAGTTTTGAAAAGGAACTGATTAGTAGCAAAACA
This sequence comes from Nicotiana undulata, assembly GCA_005239495.1. Taxonomy (NCBI): domain Eukaryota; kingdom Viridiplantae; phylum Streptophyta; class Magnoliopsida; order Solanales; family Solanaceae; genus Nicotiana; species Nicotiana undulata. The sequence goes on along the minus strand of ML253562.1, from coordinate 14,264 downwards.
ACTTGAAAAAGCTGTGTGAGTATTTTGAAAATTCAGCAAGCAACCTGATTGGCTACACAGAAAACAAGTCCAGTACTACTAACAACGAAGTTCACACATGGGTATTGGGGAACTGGGGACATATAGAACACACAGGGTGAAACATATAACAACAGAAATACATAACTTTCTAGGAGTTTACAAGATTTAAGGAATTGGTCATACAACTAATGATACGGACATATGGATTTCAGAACAGGCAGTTGAGAACATAGTTATACTAGACAGAAGTGAACATAGAATCAAAATTACTCAGGGGGTAGTAAAAAACTTAGCAAAGCAGATTAATACCATAGACTGAGTAAACAAACAGACAAACAATCAAACATACACACATGGAGTAGATCTAGGTTGAGACATGCTAAAGAGGTAAAAGACATGTAATTAGGCGTAAATACACAAAGGGTTCAATTAAGGAAATAACCAGTAAGAATCAATGAATAATACGGATAAATCAGAGAATAAGGTAAGAAATAATAATAGGCTGTAAAACAATATGGAAATCATTGAGGATATCAACACAGATGTATAACTATAGCAAATCAGTGAATCAAGGACCCAAAATCACGTCAATTTTAGGGAAAATAACATAGGTTCTCATGAAGAGGCAGAACATAAAGAATCAAATCTGGAACCCTAATAGGACATATTAGGGTAAAATCACAAAAATATTCAAATTAAACGAAGCAGTATTCATGAGAGTCAAACACATAGCAGAATCATATAGCAAATAATCAAAGACGAACTTCACATAGTGCAAATATTAGGGGTTTCAAAATGAACTAGTTAGGGTTGAGAATAAGCTCAACATAATCAATTAAAACACATAAGAATAAAAAAAATAAGCACTTAAAAATTAGAAATCATTTTTTTTGAAGCAAAGATTTTTCAGAAACCCTAGTTAGCAAAAAATAAAAAGTCGTTTGTAAATCGGTAGGTTTTTCCATAAAAACAAGCGAAAACAGTTCGATCCTCCTCATATCTGTACAAATCTAAAAAGTTAAGAAATGACTTAGGGTTTTTGAAGAAATAACCTAGAGATGAAGACACCGGCTTAGAAACCCATAGGTTTAGAAAAATAATAGAACGATCTTACTAAAATCGAGTCATGACGGCTTGAGATTGGTAAGAACATGCAAAAGGTGTGAGTGGATTGATCCCTGGTCCCTTGAGGACCTCAAAGGTAGCAAAAAACCGGTGTAGGAGAGCCGTTAGGGCTTGAGGATGGTGATAATCCACCATAGTCGACGACATGCAAGCAACGACGAGGGGGAATTATGGTTAGGGCAGAGTGGATTTGGAGAGGAGGGTAAAGGGTGATTGCGGAGTGTGAGAGAAGTGAGGGGTTTTGGAAGGGGGTAGTCTTAGGTTAATTAAGGAAATAGTTAATCTGGATCGTTGATCAAAATTGATCAACGACTAGGATTTAACAAGAATTGGGTAGGGTTTGGGTAGGATTTTGGCCTGGTTATATTGGGCTAATTTAGTTAGGCATTTGGGATGGTTTTGAGGGTATTTTGGATGACTTAATTAGGCTGTAATTGAAATAAATTAGGTTGTTTGTTAAATACCCAAAAATAAATAAATTAAAATAGTTTGTAAAATAATTACTAATTATAAAATTTAAAAAAAAACTCATGCATAGATATGTTTGGGAAATGGTTATTTATCATTTAAAGGTTAAAAGGACTAATTTTCTAGTAAAAATGATACGAACATTATATATGTGGGCTATAATTACAAAGTTATTGCAATTGTAGCCAAAAATACAAAATTGGATATTCATGGAATAATTTGGACTTAATAGGACCATAAATAATGGGTTAAATCAATAAATGACGTTGAAATCATTTGTGATGCAATTTCGTAATTATATATTAGAAATAAAATGCTGGACAAATTAATAAAAAATGTAGAAAAATGTGGAAAAATACAATTTTGAAGGCACATATGCAATATAAAATTATTTTTTAGGAATAATTGGGTATCAACACCCGATGACTCTTTGAATGTACTAATTCACCAAGCTCAATGCTCCTATCCCCCTATTCGTTCAAGATTTTATGCATGTAAGTCTGCCATCTTCGTCGAACAAGTGCCTCATCCAACAAAACTCTTCCTTCCTTTTCCTTGATGCACTTCACTTGGTCAGGTCATGGGCCTTCCTTTCTCGCACCTTGGCTAGCCTTTACAACTTCTTACCCCTCCTTTGGCTCCAATTTCTTCATATAAGTGTTCAAACGCGGCCTTCTTGGCTGCAGTAACTGTTAACTTTGCTTCCTTCTTAGCCATCTTATACCGCTCCCTATTCATCCTCTTCACCTCCTCGTCCACGCTGTCAAGAAGCTTCAGATATTCCGCTTTCTTGGGTTCTACTTTGCCTTGAACCTCAATACTCCACCACCAATCCCCTTCCCTAATGCAATTCGTAGTCGCGGTCCACATACCACTCACATCCCTATTACTCTTCCATGCTACCATAGCCATCAACCTATCCCCAAATCTTGTGCTCTATATTTAATCAAAGCTCCCCGCTTGAACCTAGGTAGACCAAACACAACCCTCTTCCTACCGTTCATCATGATCTCCAAGTCCATGACCAGAAGCCTATGCTAAGTCGTAAGGTTATCACTCGGGATAACCTTGCAGTCCATGCATAGACCTTTATCAGACTTACTGAACAACATGTAATCAATCTAGGTCTTGGCCACCAAACTCTGAAAGGTTACTAGGCGCTCCTCCTTCTTCGGGAAACTAGAGTTAGATATCACCAAATTAAAAGCCTTAGCAAATCCACCAGTGAAGTACCACCTCTGTTTTCGACTCTGAAGCCGAAGCCGCCATGCGCGTCATCGTATCCCCAGACGATGCCCCAATGTGTCCATTAAAATATCCTCCTCTAAAAAGCTTCTCCGTGTGCCGCATACCACGTACAACCTCATCCAAACCCTCCTAGAAACGCCTTTTGACTTCCTCATCCAAGTCCACTTGAGGTGTGTATGCACTAATCACATTTAAAGTAAAACTCCCAAGAACTAGCTTAATGCCCATTAGCCTGTCATTCACCCTTCGAACCTCTACCACAAGCTCTCAAAGATCCCTATCAACCAAAATACACGTTCAAACGAAATCTGTTAAAAATCAAAAACACTCCCAAGAAACCCTAAAGGCTGTCACCGAACTAGTTGATTACTCTGACTAGAAATATAGTAAAAATTTTGAACATGTAAGTTCAGTAGTAGAGGAGTCTCAACTTCATAAGGAAGAAATAATGAAGGGTGAGAATGATAAGGAAAATAAAAATGAAAAGGAGTGTGACGATGGTATTACTAACATAGAGGGCACTGAAGGCCCTAAGGGAGAACATGAAAGTGTGAGTGATAGGATTGGCGTAGAAGCACTAGAATCCTATGGCCAACAACTAGGTTATATTGATGTTGGTGAGGGAGAAGAAGTTAAAAAGAAAATACTGAAGTAGTTCCTATAGTTGAGACTGTAGGAGTGGATATTGGGAAAGATGCTGAAAAAGTCCAAAAAACTGGTTCTTTCGACTCTTATAAAGAGAAGTCCTCTTCATTAGGGATATAGAGGAATGACACTAGTAGGAAGACACAGGGAGAAAGGGGGAGAGACTGAAGGGAATAAAATAGAAAGTCGTGAAAGTGAGGATGTATTATGTGATGACCCTAAAGTGGCCATCTTATAAATTAAGACTTCCTTCCAGACTCATAAGCCGAAAATATATTACCTTTAATTACCTCGATTTTCATGCGCATTACGGGCGTGAAATCGGAAAGCTTTTATGTAAAAATATGAGAAATAGTAATTTCTAGAGTTAAAATTTGGTTTTAGTTGACTTTGGACAACATTTTGAGTAAACGGACCCGGATCTGTGTTCCGACAATCTCGAGAGGTCCGTAGTAAAATATGGGACTTAGACGTATATCACGACCCAAAATCCATAAGGTCATGATGGCGCCGGACACCACTGTCAGGCAAGCCAATCATTAATTAGTTGAAATAAATTCCTGTTTTAACATTTTTGAAATCGTTACCTTTCACTTTAATACATAATAACTAGATAAAAATCCATTAAGTAAAAGCAACAGTCTATGTTTCCAATTTAATAAAAATACAACCCAATTTCTAAGACTTTTTACAAAATGCTACAAGCTTGTCCGAAATACAAGTTGGACAAGGACTTTAGAATAAAATAAATACAATAAATAGAGGAAGACTCTGCAGGTTGCGGATCGCCTCCGGATGATGCAACTCGCCTAAGTCTCCAAACCAGCCTCATCGCTATGAAAGTAGTTGTGCAACAAAATGCACAACAAGTGTAGCATGAGTACGAAAACAACGTGTACTCAATAAGTATCCCGCCTAACCTCAGAGAGGTAGTGATGAGAGGTTGAATTGACACTCACTAAGGTCCAAAAATGTAATTTAACAATATATGACAAAAACAAAAGGCACACGAGGGTAATAAAATCAGTAAACTTTAAAAGTAACTGCAGTTCAATAAACACTGGAAGTAAATACATAATTTCTACTTTATTTCCCCCCCCAAATATCTGTCAAGTCATTATCCATGAAATCATTTAACAATTTACGTCCTTAAGACAATTTAACAATTCGAGTCAAGAGTAGTATATCATATGTATATATATGCGTAGGAATGCCGAGGGTCGTTCGGCCCGAACCAACAATAAAAGTAAACTGTGCACTGCCGAGCGTCGAACGACCCCAACCATAAGTGCATCTGCTACCCCGTTCGCGAATCGATCATGCGACGCGGTTGACATAATAATAATAAGGCTACCCCGCTCGCGAATCATTCCTCCGACTCGGGTGCTCGTATACGTACACAGAATTATCATAAGGCTACCCCGCTCGCGAATCATACCTGCGACTCGGGTGCTCGTATACATACACATAACTATCATAAGGATACCCCGCTTGCGAATCATACCTGGGACTCGGGTTCTCATATACATACACAGAACTATCATAAGGTTACCCCGCTCGCGAATCATACCTGCGACTCGGGTGCTCGTATACATACACAAAACTATCAGGGAATTTAGTTGAGACTATACTTGTAAACAGGAACTAAACAACTGTAAATTTTGGTGTAGCCTCCCACTACTCTCATGCTATTTCAACGATAATAAGAAACTTAAAGTACATCTTGAAATACATGTAAGTCACATAAGGCATGCTCGTGAGTCCAAAAACTACCCGGACATGGCATAACAGTAGCTACGCACGGACTCCCGTCACCTCGTGCGTACGTAGCCCCGCAAACAATAGCATATATTCATTTAGTTCACCTGTGGGGACAATTCCCCCTCACAAAGTTAGAAAGGATACTTACGTCGTGTCGAACCTACTTTCCGGGCCAAGAATGCGCCCGAAACTCCAAACTCGTCTTCCAAGGACTCGAAACTAGACACAAGTTACTTAATTATATCAATAAATGCTAAATGAATCAATTCTGATGCATGGAAGTAAGTTTTCTAAAGTCTTTCCACAAAAGTCAAAAATCAAACCCGGGCCCGCTCGGTCCAAACCTGAAATTCGGACCAACACCCGATTACCCATTCGCCCCCGAGCCCGGATATATAAATAGTTTTGGAATCCGACCTCAATTTGAGGTCTAAATCCCCAAATTTAAATATTCTTAGGTTTTACCCAAAATTCCCAATTCCACCATGAAAGCCCTAGATTCTAGGATGAAATCTTGTAAAAAGAAGTTAAGGAGTGAAGAAAATGAGTTAGAAATCACTTATAAATGTTTTGGAGAAGAAAGAATGTTTGGAAAATCGCCTCTTATGTTTTTGGGGTCTTGAAAAATGAAAAATAATTGAAAATCCCACTTATTTATACTCCTTTCAGGCCCCCCACCACGGTCCACAAAAAAAGGACCGCGGCCGCGCTAGCAAAAGTCAAGAAAAACTGAAGAAAATCAAGCAAAATGACTGCAGTGACATGCTTTAGTATTTTGGCCATAACTGTCTCTGCAGATGTCCAAATTACGATTTCTTTACTTTTCTAGAAACTAGACACGAAGGTCTACAACATTCATTTTTGAATCATCTCAAACTTCCTTGTAGATCAAAAGATATAATCCTCCGAAGTCGTACCAATAGCCCAACTCCTCCACCGCGGACTGCGAAAATACGACCGCAGCCAGCACAAAAAGGACCGCGGACCGCGGTGGTGGGTTCAGGGATTTGACCCCTCTTACCCGCAACAACTATATTTTAGCCTAAAGACATCCCCGGACCTACCCGGAACTCACCCGACCCCTCAGAACTTCAAATCGAATGTTCCAACAAGTCCTAAATCATCCCACGGACTTGCTCGAGCCTTCAGAACACCCAAAACAACGCTAAAACTCAGAATCACACCTCAAAACCCCTAGAATAAAACTTAAGAATTTTAAGTTCTTGAATTCGTTAACAATGCGCCGAACCGACCTATACTCGGAATGACACCAAATTTTGCAAGCAAGTCATATTCGACATTACGGACCTGCTCAAATTTCTGAAATCGCATTTCGACCCCGATGTCAAAATTTCCACTTCCGGTCGGATTCTTCAAAAACCTCCAAATTTCTATCTTTAGCCAAATGACTTCAAAATGACCTCCGGATATCTGAATTCACTTTCGATCGCGCTCCAAACTTCAGAATCACCACACGAAGCTATTCTTAGCCTCGGGATCCCAAATGGACATCAATATCACTGAAATGAACTTCAAGCCAAACTTAGGAAATTCCTTCAAAAATGTTGACTTCCACAATATATGCCAAAACGCTCCGGGGTTATCTAAACCCCGATCCGGACATACGCCCAAGTCCGAAATCATCATACGAACCTGCTGGAATCTTCAGATCCTAATTCCGAGATCGTTTACTCAAAATTCAAATCTTAGTCAATTCTTCAAACTTAAGCCTTCCAAAATGAGAATGTTTCCTTCCAATATGACTCCGAACTTCCCGTAATTCAACTCTGACCACGCCTACGAGTCATAATACCTGAAATGAAGCTGCTCATGACCTCAAACTGCTGAACGACGCGCTAGAGCTCAAAGCGACCGATCGGGTCGTTACAGCATATGCTCGGAACTGAATTCCGAGGTCCCTAGCCTTAGAAAATAATTTTTGAAGAAAAATTGTTTTGCTGGTTATTACAAGAAATAAAGAAATGAAATAATATGTGAAATTGTTAGTATTAGGCTTGTATTTGGGTTTCGGAGCCCGGAAGAAGTTTGTTGTGATATTTAAGTCTTATTTGTGAAGTTTGATGAGAATTGAAGTTGATTTGACGTGATTTGGACATCTGGTTGAAAAGTTAGAAATTTGAGTGTTCTTGAGAAAATCTAGAGTTTTAAGGTTAAATTTATAGTTTTTGATGTTATTTTGATGATTTGATCGCGCGAGCAAGTCCGTATGATATTTTTCGACTTGCGTGCATGTTTGGGTTTGGAGCCCCGAGGGCTCGGGTGAGTTTTGTGTAGGCTACGGAGTGTTAATACATAGAAAAATCTACACAACGGACATTGGTGCAGGCAGGCCTCTGATCTCGCATTTGCGAGATCAAGCTTCGCAAATGCGAAGTCCTGGGCCAGCCTCAGATCTCGCAAATGCAATAACCGCAGGCTATATAGTGGTATTTAAGACGGAATTTTTACCCATTTTTCAATTCGTTCAAACCCTAAACCTCCATAGATGACTTTTAGAACATCTAAACTTCTCCAAATCACAGGTAAGTGATTCCAAACTAATTCCTTTCAATCCTTAATAACTTTTAACAAGATTTCAACCTAGAATCTAGAGTTTTCATGGTGAAAATTGGGATTTTTGGGTAGAACTTAGGAATTTCAAAATTTGGGGATTTAGACCTCGAATTGAGGTCGAATTCCAAAACAAATTGTATATCTGGGCTCGGAGGAGAATGGGTAAACGAGTTTTGGTCCGAACCTCAAGTTAAGACCAAGCGGGCCCGAGGTCAATTTTCATATTTTATTGGGAAAACCATGATTTTACATTCAAGTTATCACCTTTAGCATTAATTAATTATATTAAACTCAATTATGATTAGATACGAGTGAATTGAAGGCAAATGCTAAGGGAAAAGATGTGATTGAGCAGTAAGTGGCCTACGAATTCGAGGTAAGTGTTTTGTCTAACCTTAGCTTGAGTGAATAGGTATTTTGTGACTACTTGTTACTTGTTTTGTTGCTAAATCCAATGTATAGGTCAGGTGATGAGTACCTATACGTTGTGGTCAGGTCATAGCATGCGAGTGAAAGTGAATTCTTATTATTTTGGTTGTTGTAAAGCCTATTACTTATGATTATCGTTGTTATTGAAATGTTGGAAGGTTAATATCCGACTCCACTACGATGGATAATATTGTGAGTATTGCGTTGAGAGTTAAACAATAAATGATGATAAAAGTTATGATGAAATACTGATTTCTTGTGAAATCCCTCTTTGTATAATGTCATTGATTTTGTGATTGGTGAGGAAGAGTGTAAAGCACAAAGGGTGATGCCGTGCCATTTCATTTTCATTACATGGTGATGATAAGAGTAAAAGCGCGAAGGGTGATGTCGTGCATTCATATTTATTAAATGGTGAGGATGAGAGTAAAGTCACGAAGGGGGGTGTCGTGTATTCGTGTTCATATTCATCTTCATAATTATTACATGGGGAGGATGAGAGTAAAAGCACGAAGGTGATGCCGTGCATTCATATTCATCTTCATATTTATTACATGTTGAGGATGAGAGTAAAAGCACGAAGGGTGATGCCGTGTATTCATATTCATTGCATACAACGCGGACCGAAGGATAACTCTTTGACCTTAACTGACGAACCTGCCTATCTAATATCGCTACCGGTTCCTCCTCATAAGTCAGATCCTTGTCCAACTGGACACCGCTGAAGTCAAGAACATGAGATGGATATGCAATATACCTCCGGAGCATAGATACATGAAACAGTGGATGCACTGTTGATAAATGCGGTGGCAAGGCAAGTCTGTAGGCCACCTCTCCTACCTTGTCAAAAATCTCAAATGGACCAATATACCTAGGGCTCAACTTGCCCTTCTTTCCGAATCTCATAACGCCCTTCATAGGTGACACTCGAAGGAACACCTAGCCTTCTACCATGAAAGCCAAATCTCGAACTCTGCGATCCACATAACTCTTTTTCCTGGACTGAGCTGTACGATGCCTATCCTGAATAATCTTCACCTTATCCAAGGCATCTTGGACTAACTCAGAACCCAATAACCTAGCCTCTCCGGGCTCAAACCATCTGACTGGAGACCGACATCGGCTACCATACAATGCCTCATACGGAGCCATCTGAATGCTCAACTGGTAACTGTGGTTGTAGGCAAACTCTGCTAAAGGCAAGAACTGATCCCATGAACCACCAAAATCAATAACGCAAGCCCGCATAATATCCTCCAAAATCTGTATAGTACGCTCGGACTGCCCGTCCGTCTGGGGATGAAATGTTGTGCTCAACTCAATCTGCGTGCCCAACTCTCGCTGAAATACTCTCCAGAAATGGGAGGTAAACTGAGTACCTCGGTCTGATATGATAGATAAGGGCACACCGTGCAATCTGACAATCTCTCTCATATAGATCTGAGCTAACTTCTCCGCTGAAGATGAAACCGCCACCGGAATGAAATGTGCTGACTTGGTCAGCCTATCCACCACAACCCATACTGCATCAACCATCCTCTGGGTCCGTGGAAGTCCAACTACAAAATCCATCGTGATACGCTCCCACTTCCACTCGGGAAGCTGAATCTGCTGCATCAAACCACCGGGTCTCTGGTGCTCATATTTAACCTGCTGACAATTCAAGCACCGAGCTACATAGGCCACAATATCCTTCTTCATTCTACGCCACCAATAATGCTGTCGCAAGTCCTGGTACATCTTCGCGGCGCCCGGATGAATGGAATACCTGGAACTGTGGGCCTCCTGCAATATTAACTCACGAAGGCCATCAACATCAGGAACACATATACGGCCCTGCAATCTCAAAACTCCCTCAGCATCAACTGTGACCTGCTTGGCACGTCCGTGCCGAACCGCTTCTCTAAGATCACACAAATGACGATCATCATACTGCCTGGCGCGAATACGATCATACAATGAATAACGAGCGATGGTGTGGGCCAACACACTGCCAGCCTCAGAAACCTCTAATCTAACAAATCGATTGGCTAATGCCTCAACATTCAAAGCCAACGGTCGCTCTCCAACTGATAAATAGGCTAAGCTACCCATACTGACTGAATTCCTGCTCAAAGCATCGGCCACCACATTGGCCTTTCCCGGGTGATAGAGAATAGTAACATGATAATCCTTTAGCCACTCTAACCACCTCCTCTGCCTCATATTTAACTCCTTTTTCTTAAACAAGTATTGCAAACTCTTGTGATTAGTGAATACCTCACACGGTACCCCATACAAATAGTGCCTCCAAATCTTCAAGGCATGAACAATGGCTGCAAGCTCCAAATCATGGACTGGATAGTTCTTCTCATGAATCTTCAACTGACGTGAAGCATAGGCTATAACCTTCCCATCCTGCATCAACACTGCACCAAGACCAACCCGTGAAGCATCACAATACACGGTATAAGAACCTGAACCTGTGAGCAACACCAACACTGGTGTCGTGGTCAATGTTGTCTTGAGCTTCTGAAAGCTCGCTTCACACTCCTCAGACCATCTGAACTGAACACTCTTCTGCGTCAACTTGGTCATAGGGGCTGCTATAGATGAAAACCCCTCCACAAACCGGCGATAATAGCCTGCGAGGCCTAAGAAACTTCGAATCTCTATGGCTGAAGTGGTCCTAGGCCAATCTCTAACTGCTGAAACCTTCTTCGGATCCACCTAAATGCCCTCTGCCGATACAACGTGACCCACGAATGCCACAGAACTCAACCAGAACTCACACTTAGAGAACTTGGCATACAACTGTCGATCCCTCAGAGTCTGAAGGATGACTCTAAGGTGCTTTTCATGCTCTTCTTGGCTGCGAGAGTATATCAAAATATCATCTATAAACACGATCACAAATGAGTCCAAAAAAGGCCTGAATACCCGATTCATCAACTCCATAAAAGCAGCGGGGGCATTAGTCAACCCAAACGACATGACCAAAAACTCATAATGCCCATAACGAGTGCGAAAAGCTGTCTTAGGCACATCAGAAGCCCTAATCCTCAGCTGATGATAACCATACCTCAAGTCTATCTTAGAAAACACCCTAGCACCAT